>CAJINU010000103.1:272326-439098 GCA_905178165.1 Amoebophrya sp. A25 | reverse complement strand
CTCGGCTCTTCTCTCTTCTTTTTCTTGTGTTTTCTAAACCGCAGGGAGCCCGCGGCCAGCAGCCACCGCAGCGCGCCCTCGAATCCCGAGGAGCGAGAACGGAGCGGGGAGAAGAACAAGAGAGGCAAAGGGAGGGACTTGGGCGGGGCATGGTATGGCGATGGGTGCTGCGGCTTTGGCTGCGCGTGGTCCTTCAATGCTGACACGGTCAACGCGGTCCCGCCTGTGTTGCCTTTGTCTTCTCTTCTGTTCCCCACTCGTTTCCCTCTCTTCCAGGAGATGACTCGAGGGCGCGCGGCGGTGGCTGGTGGCGGGCTGCACTGGACTGCGTGCGCAGTGTGTCCGCCTCGGTCTTCTTCGTGCTTGGTTCGCTCCCGAGATTCGAGGGCGCCGCGCGGTGGCTGGCGGTGGGTTATGAGGCGAGTGCAGTGCGCTGCCCGTCTTTGTCTTTCAGAACGCTCCAGCGGGGCGCTAGACTGCCTCAAGCCCAGGAGCCCGCCCGGGGTCGGGGAGCTCTGGCGACTAGAATCCACACGCGGCGGCAGTTGGTTTCGATTTCGTTAAGCAGGGAAGGGTGGCGTCTCCCCTCAACGAAATGAAGCCGCCGAGGGCCTTGCCGGGGAGGGGTCGAAATTGTCCAAATTTGACCCATCTGGGGCATGTCCGTCTGTCATTTTGGAGACACTTCGAGACGGCTCCAGACTTCCGCCAGAACAGAGAGAAAACCAGAACGGGCGAGGGACTCCTTCGGGACCGCGGGCCCCTCTGGAGTCGCCCCGACACATTTGCGGAAGCCCGGTCGAGGCTCATTGGTGAGCCTCCTCCAAGCTCCTCGGAAAGCCTGGGAGGCTGTGCGCGGTTTTCCTTATACAGGGCCAGAATTTTAAACGCCGGGCAAGGGTTTCGCGTGAATATTTTGAAATAAGCCGAAAGACTGCGCATCCAGTTCGTGCCACGCGGGAATGGAACCCGATGCGAGGGCTTGGGCATGCTCATCGAGTTCTGCGATGAGATCTTCTCGCGGGGCTATCTGAGCGAGCATAGGTCCATACGCTTCCCACTGAAAAAAGAAAGCTTTGGAACTTCTTTCAAGTTCTTAAGCGGCAAGCGTATCCATATATGCTCGCTCAGATAGCCCCACGAGAGGAACTTATCGCGGAACTCGATGAGCATGCCCAAGCCCTCGCATCGAGTTGGATTCCCGCATGGTACGAACTGGATACGCACGTGTCTTGCGTCTTATTTTAAAATAGTCACGGGGGAACCATTTCCGCACTTAGAAAATTACTTCGAAAGACTCGACGAGTGTCCTTGAATATTCTCCAACTATCCGCGAAGCATTCGAGTGCCCGCATATATTAACAAAACAAAAAAGGAAAAGACCGCCGCAACGTCTCCGACAAAAATCCGCGCAAGTGTCCCAGATCTCCTTATCGGTTTCGCTCCGCCATATTCTTCCAAAAGACTGGCCACAAGCAGGAGGCCTCACCGGTCTCCACGTGGCGGCGTTTCGATAAAACCGCGCGCGCCTCCATCTGTTCCCACTTCTTTCAGTTCGCGAGATACGCGAGAGAGGTCGTCGCCGTCTGGTTATTTCACGCTGGTCGGCTTGTGGTCCCCTGGCCTGGCTCGTCTGTGTTCCAGTTTGGTCGGTCTGTGTTCTTCTGGCTTAGCTGCTCTTGTGTGCTGCGGCTTCTCATGTGCTCCCCTCGTGTGCTCCTGTCGTGTGTCTAATCTCTGTGCCGTGGCGCGTCGTCCCTCTGGCGGCCTAGGGACGAGGGGGCAGAGGGTTTCCTTGCTGGGCTGTTCGCGCTGGATTATGCGGCGCACACCACGCGCCCATCAGCGCCCACCAGCGCAGCGAGGCGCGTCGTCCCTCTGGCGGCCGTAGGCCGCCAGGGACGAGCGGGCAGAGGGCTGCCTTGCTGGGCTGTTCGCGTTGGATTATGCGGCGCACACCACGCGCCCATCAGCGCCCACCAGCGCAGCGCGGCGCGTACGGCCGCCAGGGACGAGGGGGCAACGCGTGACCATCTCGCCCCCCGCCCCCCTTGTACAAGGTTAAACGCTTGCGCGACGGTGAACCAATGCGCCGAAGAGTGCGCCCCCGGACTGTGCCCAACCGTGTAACCTTGTACAAGGGGGGCGGGGGGCGCGGGGTACAAGGGGGGCGGGGGAATGCTCCAAACAGAAGGCCGCGCAACTGAAGGACTAGCCCATGCCCCATCGTCCCTGGCGGCCTTCGGCCGCCAGCGGGACGGTGCGCCAGACAGGGCGCCCTCCCAGGCTTCTGCGGTCTTCCCGGGAGATGTTCTCGGTTGAAGTTATCTCCTTGGCTTTCTTCGTGTGCGTGTGCTACCTATACCGGGCGCACTTCTGAGAGCTACAGGCGCACAGGTTTAGCCTTTCCCGTTAATGATGTCCAAAACTTTTAAAAAGGAGGGCGAGCCCGTGCCTGATGGTGTCGCCTGTCGTCTCATTTGGTTTGTGTCGGTAGCTGGAGCGATTGCAGAGGAGACGGACACGCCGAGCGAGCGGCGAAACCGATAAAGGAACGGCGAAAGCACCTGAAAAGAGCCCGGAAAGATGGAGGCGAAACCAGTAAGGAAATACGAAAGGGAGAGAGACGGACTGGCCTCGCGATAGGCGGACTGGCGTCCCAAACTGTGAAGAAAAGCGGCAAAACATCGAAAACGGCCGAGGAGTACCACTGTCCTTAACGGTTTGGCTTAGGAGTTTCGCGAGGGAAACTGATACTATTCTACAAATATGAGCTCTATACATTGAAACTTATAACACCTATAAAAATAATGATGAAAAAAGTTGTAAAGGTGCAATATAGTGTGCGTTCAAGTCTTTTATCGAAAATATTGAAAAATGTTTAGAATTGACTGACTTTCAGAGCATGAAGATACCACGTAAAGGACTCTACTGAGTGGATTTCGATAATTACGCAAGAAGTATCATGCTTCTACTTTTTAAAATTTTTTGTAAATTTTGAATTTTGAAAAAAATTTTTCAAAAATCTTAATGAGCAAAAAAGGTGTCTTTAATTCGTTCTCTATGTAGAACTTCTCTCACCTGTTTGAGCGCCCCTGTCACGAAAAAAAGTTGCTGGATCTCGTTGCTGCAAATCCCAGGCATAAATAGCCAAAATTATGAGCATCAACGAAATTGAAAGACTGGAGCTACGGACAAAAGCCCGAAACTGAGTGGCTCAAACTGAGAGGCTGAAACTGAAGCGCCGACGCTGAAAGGCTGAATGAAGCCAAAAGGCTGAAACCGAAGGAATGAAGCTGAGAAGGAAAAGCTGAAGCCGAAAGGCTGAAGCTGAAAGGCTGAAGCTGAAGGGCTGAAGCTGAGAGGCTGAAGCTGAAAGGCTGAAGCTGAAAGGCTGAAGCTGTAAGGCTGAAGCTGAAAGGCTGAAGCCGAAAGGCTGAAGCTGAAATGCTGAAGCTGAAAGGCTGAAGCCGAAAGGCTGAAGCTGAAAGGCTGAAGCTGAAAGGCTGAAGCTGAAAGGCTGAAGCTGAAAGGCTGAAGCTGAAAGGCTGAAGGTGAAAGGCTGAAGGTGAAAGGCTGAAGCTGAAAGGCTTGGCCTCGAACTGAATAACTTGGGCCGAATGGCTGGAGCTGAATAGCTGAAACTGAACAACCGAAGCCAAAGAGCTGCAGCCGAAGAACTGAAACTAAAAAACTGAAACGAAAGAGCTAGACTGAATAACTAAAACTGAATCACTGAAGCAGAATCGCTGGAACTAAATGGCTGAGCCTGAATAACTGAAAATGAATAAGTGAGACTGAGCCATTGAAACTGAATAGCTGAAACTGAATAACTGAAGCTGAATAATAAAAACGGAATGACAGAAACTGAATAACTGAAACTGAATAGCCGAGAGCGAATAACTGAAACTGAGTAACTGGCAATGAATAGCTGACGCCAAATGCCTGCAACTGAATAACTGAAACCGAATACCTGAAACCGAACAACTGAAACTGAACAACAGAAACCGACTAAGTGAAACTGAAAAGCCGAAACTGAAAAAATGAAGCTGAAAGACTGAAACTGAATAACTGAAACGAAATAACTAAATTAAAACCGAATAACTGAAACCGAATAGCCGAGACTAAATAGCTGAAGCTGAATGGCTGAAACTGAATAGCCGCAAATGAATAACTAAAACCAAATGGCTGAAACTGAAGAGCGGAAACGAAATGGCTGAAACTGAATAAGTGGAAGCGAATGGCCGAAGCTGAATAACTGAAGCCGAATGACTGAAACTGAGTAACCGCAACCGAATAAGCTATATAACTAAAATGATATGACTGAAATGATATGACTGAAATGAAATGACTGAAATTAAATAGCTAAAATATAATAGCGAAAATGTAATAACTGAAACTGAATAGCGGAAACTGAGTAAATGAATCTGAATAACTGAAACTGAATGCCTGAAACTGAATAGCGGAAACTGAATCCCTGAAAGTAAATAGCCGAAGCTGAATAATTGAAGCTCAATAAGTGAGACTGAATAACTAGGCCTGAATAACTGAAACTGAATGGCTGAGGCTGAATAACTGAAGCGGAATAACTAAACGCGAATAGCTGAAAGTGAATGGCTGAAACTAAGTCGCCGCCAGTGAATAACCGAAACCGAATCCCTGAAACTGCATAAGGGACACTGAGTAAGTGAAACTGAATAAATGAAACTGAATAACTGATATCGAATAACTGAAACTGAATGACTGAAACTGAATGACTGAAGCCGAATGACTGAAACTGAGTAACTGAAACCGAAGCACTGAAAGTATACAGCTGAAATGGAATAACTGGGACTGAATAAGTGAAAGCGAAAGGCCGAAGCTGAAAGACTGAAACTGAAAGGCTGAAGCTGAAGAACCGGAGCTGAAAAACTTAAGCCGAAGCGCTGAAGCTGAGAGGCTGAAACTGAAAAACTGAAAAGCTGAGACTGAAAAACTGAAACCGAAAAACTGAAACGCTGAAGCTGAAGAACTGAAACTGAAGCGCCCAACCTGAAGGCCTGCAGCTGCAGGCTTGAAAGGCTGAAACCGAAAAGCCGAAGCCGAAAGGCTGAAACCGAAAGGCCGAAACCGAAGAACCGACACGGAAGCGCTGACGCTGAACGCCTGACACTGAAAGCCTGAAACCGAAGCTGAGGGGCTGAAGCTGAAAGGCTGAAACCGAAACACTGAACGAAGCCGAAAAGCTGAAACTGAAACGCCGAAGCTGGAAGGCGAAGGCCGAAGGGCTGAAACTGAAAAGCTGAAGCGGAAGAATTGAAACTGAAAAACCGAAACTGAAGAACTGAAACGAAAAGGCCGAAGCTGAAAGGCTGAAGCGCTGAAACTGAGGGGCCGAAGCTGAAAAGCTGAAACTGAAGGACTAAAACTAAGAAGCCGAAACTGAAAAACTGAAACGGAAGAGGCGACGCTGAAGAAGTGGAAACGGGAACGCCAACGCCAACGCCAACGCCGAAAGCGAGGCTCTGAAGCCGAAAGGCCGAAGCTGAAGAGCTGAAGCCGAAGCGCTGAGACTGCGAGGCGGAAGCTGAAAAGCAGAGAGCCTGAGACCAGACACGAAAACCGAAGCGGAAGAGCTGAAAAGCTGAAACGGAAAACCGAAACTGAGAAAGTGATACTAAAGAACTGAGGCTGAAAGGCTGGGGCCGGAGCTGAAAAGCCGAACCTAAAAGCCTAAAGCTGGGGCCTGAAGCTGATAAAGCGAGGCCGAAGCGATGGGCCTGCCAGGCCGAAGCCGAAAAACTGGAGCGGAAAAGCTGAAGCAGAAAGACTGGAACCGAACGGAGGGGAGGATGCTGAGGCAAAGCAAGGCCGAAACTGAAAAGCCGAAGCCGAACGACTGAAACCGAAAGGCGGAGGCTGAAAGACTGGAGGCTGAAAGGCTGAAGCTGAAAAACTGAAGGGCCGAAGCCGAGAGCCCCAGCTGAGTGAGAGGCCGGGGCTGAAAGACTGGAACGAACCGAGGGCCTGGAGCTGAAAAACCAAGGCCGGAGGTCTAACGCTGAAAGGCTGAAGCTGAAAAACGAAAAGCGAAACGCAGAAAAAACGAAGCCGAAAAACTGAAGACGAAGCTGGAAGCCCAAAAGGCTGAGAACACAACGCTGAAGCTGAAAAAACCGAAGCCGAAAGACTGAAGATTAGAACTAGAAAGCCGAGGCTGAGGCGCTGAGTCTGAGGCGCTGACGCTGAGAGGCTGAAACGAAAGCGGCGGAGCCGAAGGGCTGAAGCTACAGGGCCGCTGAAGCCTGACACTGAAAAACGGAAACCGAAAAGCCGAAAGGCTGAACCTGAAGGGCCGAGTCTGAAGGAGTGAGGCCGAGGCGCTGAAGCTGGAAAAACGAAAGCGAAAAACTGAAACGGAAAGACCGAGGCGGAGAAACCGAAACCGAAAGGCCGTCGCCCCAAGTGCTGAGACTGAAACCAAAAGGCCGCAAATGAAAGAGCGAAGCTTCGAAAACGGGAAGGCCGAAGCAGACAAACCGGAGCCGAAAAAAACAGACAGGACTTCAAAAACCGAAGCCGAAGACCGAAACCGAAGAACCGAAACGGAAAAGCTGAATCGGAGAGCCCGAGCCGCGGAGACTGAAAAATGAAACTGAAGGGCTGGGGCTGAAAAACTGAAGCTGAAAATCGAAAAGGAAAAGAAGAAGCTGAAAGAGGAGGCGGAGACCGAAACCAAAAGGCCGACGCTGAGGAACTGAAAGGGAGGCACTAAGGCCAAAGAAATTGGGCTAAAAACCCGGGGCCGAATGGCCGAGACTGAAAAACGAGGGCTGAAAAGCTGAAAGACTGAAGCCGAAAGGCGCAAGGGCTGAAGAGCTGAAAGGCCGAAGGGCTGACGCTGCAAAACCGAAGCCGAAAAACCGGAGGCGAAGGCAATAGGCTGAACGACTCAGGCCAAAAGACTGTGGCCGAAAAGCGAAGCTGAAAAACCGGAACCAAAAAACCGAAGCGGAGGCGCTGCCCTTGCGAGGCTGACTCTGAAAGGCTGACTCTGAAAGGCTGAAGCTGGCGGGCTGAGCTGGAAAAACTGAGACGGAAAAGCCGAAGCCGAAAGGCGGAGACTGAGGCGGAAAGACTGAAGCGGAAAAATTGAAACGGAAAGACCGAAGCCAAACGCCAGAAGCTGAGAGACTGAGGCCGAAGCATGAGGCTGAGAGACTGAGGGCGAAAGACTGAGAGAAAAAGCCGAGACCGAAAGACCTAAACCGACTACACGCTGAAACTGAAGAACGGAGACTGAACCTGCAAAGCTGCCGCTGAAAGACTTCGGCTGAAGCACTGCATCTGAAACGCTGCAGCTGAAAAACTGAGGCAGGAGACTGAAGTTGGGAGAGTGGCTCTGAGAGACTGGTTGAAAAACTGGAACCGAAAAGATGGGGCGGAAAGACTGCAGCGGAAAGGCTGCGGGCGAAAGACTGGAACTGAAAAACTGAAACCGAAAAGCTGCGCTGAAGTGAAAAGGCTGAAGCCGAAGGACCGAAGCTGAAAAAGAGCAACGACAAGACTGCAGCTGAGAGGCCGCAACTGAAAAACGAAACAGAAACCAACGCAGCCGCGCCGGCGGTGGTGGGCGGTGCGCGGGGCGAGGCGAGGCGCTGAAGCAAGGGGCCCGCGGCCTGCAAACGGGTGCCGCGGGCCGCAGCCGGGGAGGGGTCGCTCGGTGGTTAGAAGCAGCAGTCCGGAGCCCTGGGAAGGAAGCCGAAAAAAATGCAGCGGGGGAAAGGAGCGGAAGCGGAAGGGCCTGGGAAAAGTGGGAAGGCCGCGGGCGCTGAAGCTGGAATGTCGGAGCCAAAAATCGGGAGCGAAGGAAAATATTATGGCTCGCACTAGGAATGCCGCGTCTGGAAATCAAGCTGAGTGAGCTGATACTACACAAGACCGCGAGCCCACGTCCCGTTCTGCCGTATACTTCCGGGCGTGTTGGCGTAGCAGTGCTTCAACTCCGAGGGCCCCACACTCATGCGCACTGTCGCGCACCGAGTCGACACTGGTGGTGCGATGCACGTTCCTCCGCACCTCTTTCTTCATATGTCGACGAAATCGGACTCGTTCGTTTTCGCCTTATGAAGAAAGTCTATTCCACACTGTCGCTCAAGTTTGCCTCGTAACGTTAACAAATTGCTCATCTATTGTTCATCATCGGAAGATCGAAGGCCTTTCGCCGAGGAGAAGTGTGCATCTTCGCAAGTAAGAATGTCGCTCGCGCGGATACTGAGAAGCACGTGTCGTCTCGCAAGTTTAGCCAGTGGAGAGAAGTGAGAAGAAAGAATTTTGAGCAGAAGACGATTAGAGAAAGGGAAGGTTGAACGAAATTCGAGCAGACCCAATGAGGCGTTTCAAAAATGAAGATCCACAAACGACCGACTCAAACTGCCATACTTAACTTTTGCATCTACTATCGAACTAGACCACATACTTTTACATCTACTATCGAGCTAGACGCACACTCTTCTTCTTCAGGTTGTACAACATGTCATCGAAGGATTCTTCTTTGTTAAAAACCAGTAGTAATTTTTTTAACTGACGAGCATACCAAGGGTCTGCTGTCATTTTACAACTGTCCTAGTACAACATATATTTTCTGTAGTTACAAACGTTTTCTGGCCTCAAAGTATCAGTCGCTAAAGGTGGTTTCTTGGAGAACCAAAAAATGCAAGCGTCTTCCTGCGTCGAAATAACCGTTGGCGCGACGCCAGCGGCAGAAGTCGTCAGACCGCCCAAGCCACGAACAACAGTTAAGGCTCTTGGAAAAAATCTCGAAGGTTATATTTTCATTAACAAGTGATACTCTTGCTCAGGTAATAGTTTACAAGCTTCAAACTGATAGGGAGCTGTTCCTTTTATCAACAAGGCTCTGCGTCAACATCTTTGGAACATTCAGGATTGTTGATTTCGCCTCAATGATAGGTAACAGAGTGCTGGCTCCACTTGATTATCTACTGGTGGTACGAAGATATTAGACATATCAATCTCATGTACCTCGCACAAATTATTGATACATCTCATTTAACATCTGATTTACCTCAACTTCTAATATGCCGGCAAGACTACTCGATTATGGTCTTCCCCTTTTTGCGGGAGCGCTATTGGCTGTGCATGGCGCAATCGGCGCACAGTTTAGTGGTGTCTATGGCAGCGTTGCCATTCCAACGTTGGTCAACATGACAACTGCGCTGCTGATCATTTCTTTATGATAGATAAATCAAAAACTCTCTACTTTGAGATTATGGAAGTAGAGTTAGTGGTGCTTTGAAAGTAGAGGTAGAACATCGAACTTCTGTAGAAATAAGTGTATTGTCATTATCGCATATTGGTGAAAATTTTGAGTACAGCTCATTGCACTTCTTGTCGGCGTGCAACAACAAAAATAGACTCCTACCAGTATTATGTTCTAAAATCCGTCGTCGTGAGCTATGCACCTATTGCTCAACGCGCAGCAAAGGATGTTGCAGGTGTCGAGTTCGACCGACTCGTTGCTGTACTAGAAAACACAAATGTTCAATGGGCGGCTAAACATAATGCCGTAGCAGTCGTGGGCAAACCAGTACATCAAGAACAGAAAGTAGATCTTCATGCCGACAGAACAAAAGTAGATCTTCATGCGCAGCAGGTGCAGCAAGAAAGCGGCCGAGCAGATCGTGAAAAAATAAGAAGTGATGCAACTATGCTTACCAACATCACTAACGGAGGATTCACAAGACCTACCAGAAATGAAGTGGGTCGGCTCGTCGTCTCTGTCGTGGATGGCGAACAACACGTTGAAGAACAAGAAGGAGGCAGCTACGTTCTCGCCTCGGCCGGGAAAGACGCTCTACTTCTCAACAGCACAGATGATCATGAAGAACACCTCTCGCACGAGCAAGCAGTGAAGAACGTCGTAGAACACCTCTCGCATGAGCAAGCAGTGAACGTGAAGAACCTCAGCAACGTCGTGAAAAATACCAGCAGAGAAGCTCAAACCGAAAGGGAGTCTTCTCTGGTCCACCAAAAGGGGACAAGCTATGAAAAGCTAGAGCTATGGAAATGCACAGGAGGTCCGATTGGTGTTTTCATAGTGGGAACCGGCTTTCTCTGCATTCCTCCTTTGGGTTATGGCAATAAATATTTATGTAACAGAGTAGTTTATAGCACGCATGGCGCATGGAGCGCAGAGCTTTAAGGGGCGCTGGAAGCTCCCCCTTTCGCTCCATGCTACTCCATGCGATCCATGCACTCCATGCCATGCGAGCTGTGAAACCTTATAACTCGCTCTGATATAATAGTAGTGCTGCTGCTGTCCTCTCTCAGATCATACTAACTAAGCTCAGTCATAACAGGGACACATACATGACAATCAAAAATAAAAGGTTGTTGTTTTTTCTTAGAAGTAGAAGTAGCAGATTCGTTCTCCTTCGTGGTCTTCTTTTGATGAATACCAGACCAAAAGAAGCTATGATCAGTTCTCCTCTAATTTCGCGTAGTCGCTTTTTTTATGTCCGTGACCGCTGGACAGCTGTGCTCAGGTTTAGTGTGCGACCGCATCGGATTTGCTGGACTGCCACGAAGACCTTTGTCAGCAGGTCGCTTGCTCTCGGTGCTGATCGTCGCTTGTGGGGTTTCCATTGTTGTGTTGTCGACAGCAGAAACAGCGAAAGAGGATGAAGAGGCGGGGAAGAACGTTATGATGAATTGGCTTTGTTTCAGGTCTTGATGAATTTGTAAACTGTGATCTTTGCATCGTAGAATTTGCATCTTGATATTTTTCATCACATTCTTTTTCGTCCATTACCTTGGACCTCGCTAGTGCGCATCAAGAAACACCACATCCTCTAAGGACCACCCCGCCAAAGACGAGAACCATCCTGGCAGTCTACTCTTTTACGGACTACTTGCTATTTCGATCGGGGTGATGCTTCCAGTGCAGGCGAGTGTCAATGCTGCGGCACAACGAGTTTTGGGAACACCGCTCGCAGGTGCACAAGTCAGCTTCTTTGGTGCGAGTTTTGCAGCATTGTTTCTTTTCCTCAGCTTAGATTACCCGATGGACCTAGCGAAATGGGAGAAACCCTTGGAGATGTGGATGCTGACGACGGGGGTCATTGGTGGGTTTATTGTTACGGGCTTTGGAGAGGACGATGGCTTTAGCGTGAATAATTTTCCCTCTACCAAGTTGTAGTAGAGACTTCAATATCAATTTTTGGCAGAGTTGTAGGCTCGATAGAAAACAATTCTCAAAAATCGGCGTAATTTGGCCTGTGAGTAGCCAGTAGAAAACTCATCACATCTTCTAACCAAATCTGCACCACATCCCTCCTTGGTCCTCGCGTTGGTCAGGCGATGCTATGGCTCCTGATTATCCTCGGACAAATGTTGGGCAGCTTACCACTCGATCATTTCGGTTTGATCGGACTGACTCCCAAAAAAGTAACCGCCGCGCGACTATGTGGCGTTTTGGTCGTCCTTTGTGGGGTCGGTCTGATGGCCTTGCGACATCGACTAGTCTACGAATACCGGAATCGAACAGGAAGAAAGAGTCTGGACTGGCTGTTGTAGCTGTACGAGGTCTTCTTGGTGGAAATGAAATCTAATGCTATGTTGATCTCACATGTACAAGTTGCACCTGATGGTGATGTGTCCTCCTCCGTATACAGTAAATTTAGTAGGGGCACTATCATTACTATGTACTAGGCATACTACTAGGTGGCATTCTAGTCGTCAGACGACGTACAGCAGTTGGAAAGTTTGTAGGTCTAGTTACGCACAACTAGCTACACGTACTAGTGTCTGTTTACTATGATTGCCATAATTAATTTTTTAATAGTCATATGATAACACTGAAGTTGCCGACTAGATTCACATCATCATGATAACACTGAAGTAAGTTTTTACTCTGTGGAGGTTACTCTGTGGGTACTCTCTGTGTGTGACGATTGTTCTTCATCCAATGATAATACGTTGTACCTTGATCTTTTGGTCTACATAAATCTAATGTAAAAACTTCGTTGTGGTAAGAAATAATTCCAACTAGTATGGGTTTGGGTTAGCTCTTTTCATTCTCCACAAACGACTCCGAATGAATTTGGGTTAGCTCTTTTCATTCTCGTCCTTGTAGGAGTGTTGAAGAAGAGTATAGAGTAAAAAACACTTGAACTTTTGAACTCTACTTTGATTGTAGAGAAGTATTAAGTACCCATCCTGCAGAAGTGTTGCTATGTGAGTAGAAGCCTTGGTGCTAGTACTTGCTATTTAATACCCCTCCCGAATTATAAATCCAAATCTCCATGAATATGATTTTTACAAAGAGGATGATTTCCATAGTACTTGTTTAGCATATACTGAGCAAATAAGCAAGCTTTATCTGCCGCAAATTCATTTTTGATCATCGGACTAAAGCAGCTTAGACGTAGAAGTTCGTTGTAGTCTTGAATTTAAACATCATTCGTGTCTGAGAAGGGTAGTAACTTATCGAACATAGTTGTGTTTATGAAGGTATCTGCTGGCGAAAAACTGGAGTATTGCAGCCGCATGACCTATCAATAAACACCATATTCTTGTTGCGCACACAAAATAACATTCAGTTGGCAGCCGAAGTCGTCAACTAATAATGAATGAATGAATGAACATGTACACACAGGAGAAAACGGACAATTGAACACCTCACTCGACCACTGTCACCTGACCGGCATCTGATCTTCATGCAGCATGCTTCTCAAGATATTGAAATCGGTCTTCATGATCATGGGTTCGCGTTCGGCCAACATCCGCACTGGTGCATCAAAGTACGTATCAGAAGAGATACCGTTCCTGAAAACAACGCTCAGCTAGAAATCATTACGTTCATCAACCTTGCTCGTGGCAAAGAAAAAGTTACAGCAGTTTTGGATGCCCTTTCTAGAATTTGATAATCACTCTGAAATTTTTTCTGATCGTTTTTAAGACCATGCCCTCACGACCATTCATTTACACTTGAAGAATTTGCTTTTGTGAATTTAGAGGTTTATCAAAGACAAAAAAACCATGGCTCTTCACAACTCCAGTACGCACTTTCCTCCTACGAGGAAGAAGGGGTCGTCTCCTGCTACGACTAAGAAAGGATCGACTCAGAGGACTCAACGACGACCTGTTGTATCTCTTCCGCGAGTGCTTATGCTTATCACCACATTTCAACAACATCTGCTGGGCTACGTCTCTGCGGCAGGTCCTACGTACACTGCGTTTTCGGAGCAGAATCCTCTTCCGCTCTGTTCCGATCTACCAGCATTGCAGACCCTGCGTTTTTATCATGAAGCTTCTGCGTTATTTACTGACCTCAGTGAAAGGGTAAACTTCTACAACACAATGACGACGCCTATGCTGGGGTCAGAGTCGAGTAAGTTTTCGTCTGGTGAGGGTGGTGGTTCTACTCCTGTTGGTGGCGGTGCAACGGAAAGAGAAGGAGGAGCTACAGCAGCAGCAGCAGCAGCAGCAGCAGGATCAGTTCATCCACAACAGGAAGAACCTGCGTCAGCAGATCCGCAACAGAAAACACCCATGGCAACGTGGATGCCACAACTCGGATTTTCATCCTCATCGGCAACTACTACGCGCCAAGGCCATCAAGGTTTCTCCTCATCTTCGCCCAGCACAACAGCCGCAGCATTATCCATGGCAATGAGTGGGAATACCGTTTTGTTTAAGGCTTCGGGTAATCCATCTCCAGAAGCATCTTGGGACCATCCTGTAAGGGAAAAGCAAACCCAGGATGCCACTCAAGATGGATTCCAGGAAGCTCTAATTTATGCCTCGCGAGGGCTTCAGACTTGCGGTTCAGCCAGGAAACGATTTCTCCGTATTTCCGAGACGACAGTCTTGGACCGGTCTCCGCCTTGGCACAGAAATTTGGCGAACAACTAATCGCGGATGTAACGAAAAAACTTCGTGAGTTTAAGGTGAAAGTTTCAGGAGGAGCAGGAGGAGCGTTTATGCAGAAGTATTTTACGCAAAAAGGATCGGAGCAAGCGGCATCCTCAGGAGCTAGTACGGGATCATCTGCAAAGAAGAACCCACTCAAAGCAGCTCTTCAGAAATATTTGCGGACAGAATTAGCCGGAAAACGAGTGTTTCTGAAAAAAGACTGGCGTGGAAGCGAATTCATCTGGGAACCCTCGGGTGGTGGTTCTATTCGTTTGCCTTTACTAGAAACTCTGCCACTAGATATTCACAGTTTAAAAGCCAAAGATGCCGATGTGCGGGAACAGCTGTTGTATTCTTTTAGTGGTACTACAACTACTATTGGTGGTGGTAGCAATGGTGGTGGTGCTTCTGCTTTCGCTGGTGCTGCTTCTGGTAGTAAAGGAGCGACTTGTGGAGCAGCAGCACCAGAAAACCCCTTCACTACCGCCTCTTCACTCCTGGACAACTTGTCTTACAAAACTGTAGTGGAACCAAATGTATACGGAGAAGAACACGCCTTGTCCAATGTGTGGACTTTGGATAATCGCCGCCTCTTCGTCTTCAAGAAAGCCGCCTGGATGCTCCGACACCATCTGGCGAAGACTTCTAGCGAGGTGTTGAAGGACAAGAGCAGCTTGGCTGGGGAGAAGGATGCGAAACGAGGAGGAAAAGGAGGAGGAGGAGTAAACGTCGAAGCAAATGATCATGTTGATGAGCTGCAACAACGAGGTGGTTCATCTAGTACTCCGAAGAATGTTGAAGACACGACTGTCTTGTTTTCTCCGCAACGTGATCGCAAAAGCGAAAACAACGATGTTGAAGAAGATTTAGATCATGTTATTGACCTCTACGTTCCTATCCGATTTCACCTGTATGGCTTCTCCCGCATGAGAAACATCGATTTTCAGAAAAAGAAATTCACTACGCGTAGTCTTGGATCTGGCGTGTCGATTTTAATGCGAGAATGGGACTCTTTTAGCGGTCGCGAGGTGGCGCGAAGAGAACAAGCTTTTTCTGGACACTCCTTGAGTCCTACGGTGGCTAAAAGGAATGATATGGCTCCTCCTTCTGCTGAAGCTGGAGGTACGCATACAGCTGCACCAGGGCCTCCACCTGCTCAACAGCACGATATCGACCATAGTGCCACAAAAGGACAGCATGATCCTCTTCAAGCAGAAGTTGTCCAACCACGCAATCCTCCTGTCGTCCACCAACTACAACAGCCTGTCTCAACATATGAAGAGTCCTTACGCAATTTCGAAGCTATGATGAAAAAACACATTGCGGAAAAAGAGATGCAGAAAGAAAAAGCCGAAGAGGAAGCGGCATGGAGACGACAACTGCGGCAGAAGTTTCAGCAGCAAAAGAAGGAAAAAGAAGCACTGCGCCAACAGAGAATTACTGCATCGAAAAAAGAGAAAGTCGCAAAGCGGGAAATGAAACTTGCGGAAAAATTGTTAGCGAGTGGTGCTTTACCAGGAAGCAAAGGTAAAGCAGAGGTAGTACTAGAAGTTGAACCTGCTAAAATTTTGGTTAAAACAGATGCCGACTCGGCCCCGCGCAAAAAGGTTGCCGATGATGGCATCAGCGCTTCGACGAAGGCTTTGCTGAAAAAGCTGCAGGAGAAAGAAGCAAGACAAGAGCTGCGCGCAGAGCGCAAGGCCGAGCGAAGGGCAGCAAGAGCCAAGGCAGCACAGGAGGCAGCAGGGCTACAACTGGAGGAGAGAGAAGAAGGTCTAAAAGGGGACCAGCGTGATGCTGCGGAAGAGGAAAATGTGTCCACACCAGAAGATGAGATGAAAGTGTCCACGCCAGAAGAGGAAGAAATGAATTCCTCTGAAGATATTGACCTAGACGCCGACTACCACGACTCTCACGATGATGACCTCGATTACGACGGCGATGAGGAAATGCAAGAGGAAGACTCTGATGAGTGGAGTACTTGGACCACAGAGGGACCTCGTATGTTCAGAAAAACTTTGGAATTCTATTTACAACAAAAGGATTGGGCTGCTGTGAGGCAAGGTTTAGGACTTGGCGAAGGCTATGCCTTTTCCGATGTTGCAGAACGAGGTCCACAAACTCCTAGTCCCAAATCATCTGCTACCACTCCAAAGTCTCAACCTTCCGGTGCATCACGAGGGACAACTCCTGCAGCTCCATCCCTAGCTAATCTTCCTTCTTATCCCGCCAGAGCACACAATTTACTTGCACACACGCCCTTCACGTTTGCACAAGAGCACCTAGCTGAGTTTTTGGTTTCCCAATCTAGAGTGTGGGAAGGTGTAGAATTTTTCGTAGACTGCATACAGGATGCTTGGATCGAACGATTTGGGAGAGGCGGGGAAGATAGTGAGGAGGAGGAAGAATCACAACAAGGACATCATCATGCTCAAGAAGACACCACTGAGAAAAGGAAATATGCTCAAATTGGCGCGGCCGTGGGTATGGATGTTGATGTTTATGACGCTGTTGCACCTGGAAGCGTTTCCTCCAAGAGGCAACGCCGTGTTTGGCAGCACGACACCGCTGGAGAAAACCTTCTTCCTGAAGCAGGATTTCAATTTCTTTCTGCAGAAGGGACAGGAGCCCCTCCACCAGAGCAACAACCTTCTCAAGCCTGTCGCTCCACTCAACGCAGCTCTTCACAAAAACATCAACAACCTCCAACAACTCCAACAAAGGCTCAACGACGCTGGTCCAAGCCCTTCCTTGACTTTGTCACACGGGGGGCCACTTTCGCCAACGAAATGGAATTGCCCGAGCCCCTCTTTCGTATTGAGGGTGTGAATCAGTATTTGCATGGGCAACGACGCCCGTTCAAACATATTTCCAGGGACAGTGCCGCAGATTACCTCCGAATGTTCACCGCACGAGGCCTCGAAAAGCCAAAGCGCGTTATCACAGATTGGTTTGTGGATTCGGTTTTGCAGCCTATGCGGTCGGTGAAGAAAGCTGCTGTGGGGTCTGGAGTTGGGACGAAAGCTGCACGGCCGATGCTTGGCCTTCCTACTAGTGCTGCATCCTCTTTTGCAGTATTTTCTGCTAACAGGAGTCAAGAACAGCAAGAAGAACTGGTGCTGATGTTCAAGAACACTTTTCTCCGCTACGCTGAAACCGTTGCCAAACTCGGTTTGCTTTTTGTGCTGAATATGGACACTAATGGGGCAGATGTTGGTACAAGCACCAGTGAAGTGCAAACCGTGCACTCGAATCCGAAGACGGAGGTGGAAATGAAACTCCGAGACCGCATTCGAGAAATGAAGGAACACGAGGAAAAATTTTTACAGAAGAGCTCTGATCCATCATCTGATTCCACTTCTTATCGTCTACTCTTAGAAGAACGACAGAGCTTGGTATCAGTGTATCGACTTTTGTCATATTCCGGTATGTGGTCTGTTTACTGGAACGAGGTGAAGGGTGCAAAAGGAGACATTAGCATCACCAAACTTGCACGGAGGTTACTGCCGAAATGGGTTCGAGACAAATGGGGTGCCGTTGGAAAAAATTCCAGGGATAACGAAGATGGTGGTAAGAGAAAAAGCAAACCTAAAGACGATGCTGATATTTTTGAAGAGGTAGGAACAGGAAGGACCAAGTCGCGCTCGGCCGCTGCACCAGGAGCAGGACTGGATGACGAAGATGACGACGACAAAGATTACGAACCGTTTGCTGCACTCATCGACTTGATCAATTACGTCCTGCGCTTTCCACTCAGTGGCCCTTTTGGAACCGACGAGAGCGCTACCATTCTGGGTAGTCTGTTGGCGCCAACATCAAGGTTGAGCAAGGCGTTGCATTTTGCTACCATTGAAAACGCTGGAACGACAAGTTTTCTACCATCCCTCCTGAACCAAGTAATCTTCGCGAAAGGCACGCAACATGTACGTTCGAACAAATTGTTGCGCGTGTTTGCGGCAGCTACGCAGGTAGTTGAGAAAGAGAAGAAGAAGAACGAGGGTGGATCTACAGAACATAGTGTAGAAGCTGTCCTAGAAGGATGGAAGGAAGTAGTTGAGGCTGAATTTTTGATGTTTGATCCTGAAAACGAAGCAGACCGCGGTCTCAAAAAATTCCTCCTCGTAGAAAAAGCACTAGAAGAAGCCTCGATGAATACAACGACTATGCCTGCTCAGAAGATACAAGAACCTGTGCTACATCAAGTGTACTTTTCTCCTACTTCAGTTCACCCGACCAGGGAAGCAACTGCTGAACAAGAACCTGTGTCCTACTTTTCTGGCACTCCTCTCGGAGGCGATCCTGCTTTTGATCTCCCGTATCCTTCTGGACCTCCAAGGATCTTCTCACCGCCTATGCCTGGTGGATCATCGGGAAGCCTCTCGTTTGGACCTAGTTGTAGTACACAAGAAGACGGTCAGAACTGTGTTGACCAACAAGGCCGCGACAGGAAAAATTCTGCTGCTCGTCGTCCTCAAACACATCCTGAAGGAGGACACGACCCTGAAGGACAGAACGAGCGTCCCCATCAAGTACTAGGGTCGCCATCTCAGCATAGTGGTCCTGACTGTGAAACCACTGAGGCCGCAAAAAAACTGCGAGAAAGGTATTGGAAAAAACTTTTTGAGGAAAGCAGTGTCCTAGACATGATTTTTGGTGGTGCGTGGCAGAAGTTTGTGAAAGGTTTCTGGTATAAAAACGCGTTTCTGATGTTCACGGACAACGTTTTTGATTTGGTCAACTACTTTGGACTTGGTCACGACGGGCAAGCGCATCATAATGCGGTTAAGGCGGCTCGGTTACACAAACATGAGCATTTATTTGTATTCCCCATCCCTGTAGATGCTGCTGTGATCTTTCTTGCCTCTTATTTTTCCAACTATATATATAAGTAACTAGAAAATATATTATGAGCCACATCAAGCAGGATTTGGTATCCATTTATCTGAAGTGAATGCATCTCCAAGAGTGGCTTAGAAACCTTGGTGGGTGCTTAGAAACCTTGGTGGATGCTTGGAAGCCTTGGCTCTAATGATAGCACCAGTGGCAGTAGCGGTCGGTTCGAGCCTGCCTCGATCTGGGTGCACAAGGTTTCTTCGCTTATCGTGGACTTGATTCGCGAGGTGAAGAAAGACGTCGACTTTGGCATAGAAAAGTCGCAACTGGGCACCTGCGGTTCTTGGCGCAAATGTTCCAAGCATCACGAAGTCCATCTCGCTCTCCTTTTTCAGGAATTCGACCTGGTCTACAACGCCAGGATTCCTGTACACGCAATTCTCAAAATGTTGAGTGTTGGGAATCGGATCCGAGGATACCTGCTAACGCTCCTGCGGCGGATATACTTGGTTGCACAATACACTTCTTGGTTGGACAAATTCCTGAAATGGATCTCTTGGCTGGATGCCGTTTTTTTCCACCCATTGGCGGAAAAGATTCACAAAGCGACAAGGGGAAGGAAAGGCTTTTTCTTCCGCGTGGAAGAGGTGGACGAGGATGGCAAACTTACTGTTAAGGCTTGGAAGTTGACCACCTATGATCTAGTGGGTTCATATCTCTGTGACCTTCTGCTTCTCAAGGGAAAATCGGATGGATATGCGAGCTAGATCAGTCAACTTGCGACTCCTAATACTGGCACGCAAATAGCATATCCACTCTTGAGCGAGGACTTTTGGCTACGCTACACGTCTACATCGGAAGACCAGAGCGAACAGTTGTCAGCAGCGCAGAAACAAGAGTTACTCTTACGGCATGTGCTTTTTGAGCAAGTAACACCTTGTTTTCTCCATTTCGTCGCCGAACATCCAGTGCTGGGTTCCGAGGAAGTACCAAGGAGAATGTTTGACAAGAACAACGAATCATTTGTAAAAAAGTACCAACATTTATCGTGTGACTCAATAAAAAAAAACCGAAGTCTCCTCTAATAATCCAAATGTCAATCGAGGATACCGAACTTTTCAGTTTTGGAGAGACGTTGACAGGTAGGAGCCCAGAATTGAAGGACCTCTGGGAAACGACTTTCCGACAAAAGGCTGCTGCAGTATTAGCCATTATGAGGAGGATGGCCAATATCTTCATTTTTACTGTTTCATTTTCTTACGTCTCCTTTTCTCGATGTATTTCTTCCTTGCCTAGTTAGGGCTCAGCACCACAGCTATTTTACGATGAGGAATGGCGATCATGTAGTGTTTTACAGTGCGAACACGTGTTTGTGTGTCTTCAGTTGTTACTTAATACTGAAAAATGCTCCTGTTCTTTTCTAAAGGCTCTAAGGGAACATCACAACTATTTGAACAGTTAGTACTAGACGTACCGATTTTTCTAAGCCTTGAGGCCAAGCAGCGGGAGAGGAAGAGGTACCTGAGCCTGAACAAGAACCCGACCTGGAACCCAGGACGTTGCGCATCCCTGGAAGCGGTTTTGTTGGGAATCTAGTTGTCGGAGTAACTTCGCGAGTCAGTGGCGCGATTCGAACAGGCAAGCGCCTGTTTGAATACGCTGATGCGGCTTACTTGTCCGGCAGATTCACGGAAGTCGGACGCAGAGGCAGTGAATTTGGCAGGAGATTGCGTCAATTGGTGGGCGATCACCGTACTCTGTCTGAAGGCGAAAGGAACCAGAAAACGCCAGAAGCAAAACGAAAATATCAGCAGTTGCTGGCAAAGTACGGTGCTCTAGGCGACGAGGGCGTATCTGGCGATTCTGACATTGGCGCATGTGCCTCGAATACGGAAGACGCGGGCGAGACTACTTCTGGTGTGGAAACTACTCCTGGTGTTGAAACCGCAAGAGTTGAAACGGGAGTTGAGAGCGCAGGGACCGGAGTTGGGACTTCCGACTTCGCTGGAGATGCATCAGGAAAGAAGAACTCAAAGAAGATCAAATCCAAATCTCAAAAGCGCGCTGAGAGAGCTCAAGCGGCCGCAAAAGATTTAGAAGTAGGATCAAACGTGTTAGTTGTATTCAACAAGAAAACTACGCCTTCAAATGCTTCAAAGTCTGCCAAAAACGGATCCCAACCTGGTGTTGTGGGAGAAGAAAAAGACGCTGCAGTCGCTGTGGCCCTCACGACGTTGAGAGGGCAATTGGTCGACCTCCTTTGGAACGACATTGCGCAATTGAATTCTCTCCATGATGCTTGCGAAAGTTAAGGCTACCGCAGAACAAGCATGTCCCCCTGACACCATCATCCTTGGATCTTCTTTTTCTACTTGAAGAAAAAGAAGCCAAGGATGGACGCAGGGATGCGAACGTGGTAGCTCTAAGAAAGTGCGTGGAGTCGGACTTTCAGAACGTTTACTGGCGTGTTGATCGCGGACTTTGCAGTGCGGCTTACGGCTTCAGACACATTACTGCGCTGGCTGTCGGGTCAGTTTTTGTGGGACAATGCGAAAAGTGTCTTGGGTCTAGAGGAACTTGCGAAATTCTTGCTAAAGGAGGATCTTCATGTGGGGGGACAGTGGCAGGATCAGAAAGATGGACAAGCACATGAAGGACCTGCGAAGGAAGCAACCGGACTAGGAGCATCAGCACACCCGGTCTCTCCGGGATTGGATCATCAAGATATCGGACTGCCTTCTGGTTCACTGGTTGTCACTATGGTGACACCACTTTATGAACATCGAGGCGGCCACGTTAGTGGAACATTGGGGGAGGATGCTAATAGAAGCAGGAGTGGGGCTGGAGGCCAAATAAAGTTGTACTGTACCTTAGAGCACTCCAGACTTCTATTGTCTTCGGAAGACCTGACGAGTCCTGGAGCATCTGGCGTACTCGTCCGAGCCTTCGAAGTCCTCGGGAGACCTTCATCGTCAGACGTAGATTTATGGGTAACTCCGTTAACCCATCTCTCACGGCATCTTCTAGCCACCATTTCTGCTTGAAATGAGCTAGAAGAAGAGGCTGATGTTCTAAAAGATGGGTAGAACTTGTTGGCACCTTTAGAAATAGATGGCAACGTGATCTTTCAACGCCCTGACATGAATAGCATGAGGAAAGACATGGAGGTGACGATCACGTATCCCCAGATTACAGGCGCGATTGTCCCATCGCAAGTACTGTTGGCTTTGCATGATGACGTCGGAAGCAGACTAGAGGAGAGGACAAGCTGGAACGTGATTCCTAGTGTTACGGCTTCCCCTAATCGTCCATCTCCGGAAGCATCTTGGAGATGTTTTCAAGGGGAAAACGGAGTCAGGATGGTCCTCGGGATGAACAGTTGAGCTCTAATACTAGGTTCGCAAAGGCGGCGAAAAAATCTGCGCTTATCTTGGATCAAGCTGCTGCAAAAATTTCGGTGTACTATCGAGACGTCGCAGAAAGAGCTGTTAAGCGCATTTCTATTGGAGAAACTGCAAAAATCTTGTTCGAGATTTGTGCACTATGATATAGTACCCCATGAGCGGGCACATCAATCAATCGATCAATCAATCACTAGATTCTTTCTTATTAAATCTTTGTAGCGTTTTTTACATATACATATGAAGCATCAAGACTAAACATTCGTGGCAGTACTTCACTAGAAAACTCTGAATATTGATGCTACTGAAAAGCTATCTCCATTTATACATAGCTCTAGCTCTAACAATTCCTGGGAGCAAGAAGACTCAGCAAAAACTCAAGAGCTGTTTACCGAAATCAGAGCAGACGTGATTGGTGGCTTTTTGAATTTTGGCATGAGCCTCAAGGACATTCCTAAAGGACTCTGCCAAGCTGCAATTGACCTGCTAAGCTATTACGTGAAGCTATCAGATGCCGCCAAAGATGTGCTGAGGAGGACGATGGATATCACGTTTCGTGGAGATCCAGAGGGAGGAGTTAGTTCTTCTCCATCGTCTTCTTCTTCTCCATCGTCTTCTTCTGCATCATCCCCAACATCTTTCCAAGTAGCACGAAACACATCGGCGTCTGCGCCCTCAGCCTGTGCTTCCAAAGCCTCTGCGGGTATTGGAGAAGCAGATTTAGCACAGCGGCTTAGTATGATGGGACTGGGCGGAGGTATGATGGAAAACTTGTCGCATATAGCACAAGTTTTCGGTTTGGGAAGTAGTTCAGGAGGTACGCTACAAGACGCAGGTGTCAGAGAACGATATCCAGGTCGACGTGTTGACGATTTACCACTTGTTTTTGGCCAGTCCTCCTCGATGGAGGAAAATAGGAGTCGAGCATCACGAGACCAATTAGCCAGACAGTCACGAGAGGAAGTATCAAGACAGTGGTTCCTGAGCCAAGAATATGTCCCGGGAACGCTACTTTTGGAGCTCATCTTGAATTGCATGGACCCTCAAAGCAGAGCCTACCTGAACTTCTGTCAAATGAGGGAGGACCTCCGTCAAGCGAGTGTACCTGGAAAAGCGCCAGCAAGAGGCGGAGCAGGGGCATCTGGGTCGGGGGCACCAAGAGGCGGAACAGGGGCATCTGGGTCTGGGGCACCAAGAGGCGGAACAGGTGGAGCGTCAGGATCTGGAGGAAGAGGCGGAACAGGTGGAGCGTCAGGACCTGGAGGAAGAGGCGGATCTGGGTCTGTAGCATCAGGATCTGGAGGAAGTGGAAATGGGAGACGGAGGAGACCATAATATTCTACTAGGTGGGAAGATTTGATGAGAAGGAGGGATGTCTTCTCTTCTATGAGATTACACAGGTACAAAATTGAAGATAATGAACTCTGTGATTGGACGAAAAATTTGCACGACAGAATCATGACACCACCGCTTATAACGGCGGAAAAAATGCCATACTAGCTTTACCGGAATCTACTCAAATTTTCGCTAATTAGAAAAAACTAAAAGCCTTGCGATGCTGATGGAATTCTCATCACCAAACGTTTACGTTGCGATGTACCAAAGAAGCCGCAAGCACAAAGACAACTACGTTGATGCAATGTCTACCTATCGCAAATGTTAAAAATTCGACGAAGTGCATTTTTGTGGTTTCGTTCTTTTGTCCACAGACATGATGTCAGATGTCGTGGCAAAAAATGCATTGGAAAGTGGCGCTGTTGTACAAACTTCGCGGCTGAGACCTTTTGCTCTTGGTGCCTTGTTCCTTCGGTTATGCCGACGGCGGTTCTTTTCGGTCATGGACTTCGAGTGAGTCGCGTGAGGGGAGAGTGAAGTAGCACTGCTCGAGCGATTGAGTCCGGCCTATCTCTACCTGAAAAGACTAGCTTCCCTGAAAACTTCAATGTAGGTGTTTGTACGTCCACATGCAGTTGTATGGACGAAGAGGAAGTGGGAAGAGTAGTTTCTATGTGACATGTTTTCTACATAAGTTGTGTTCCATGCAAGTAGAAAGACTTCTTGGTGGAGAAAGTCTATACGTCCAAAGCCGCACCACACATGTAATTTCCACTAAATTGCATGGTCGGCAATACGGGAAGGCCACGGCCCCAACGGGCCGCGCGAGGCGAGCCGAGCATGCGTAAGATCCTCCGCTCCTGTGGTCCTCCCATCATGGGCGACGCCGTTCTAACATCCAACTCCATCCGCTAGAGAACGTCTCTGGCGAAGACGACTGCTGCTCCAGCTGCTGCTGCTTTTCATTGAGTAGAACCTGGAATCTGCTTCGAGCCTCGCTGCTTGCGTGTGTTGGATACAAAACTTCCAATCCTTTCCTACGCTGCTTTTCTCAACAACTCGAAGGGGAAAATAACAAGAAAAGGCGAAGTTGGAGGGGAAGAGAAGAACAAGATGGACGAGCTGAAGCGGGAAGATAGCATCACCATGACCCCTGGTGGGTTCAAGTCGGCGTCTTTGTGGCCGTTCGCGCAACACCAACATCGACGTGCGAGTATCATACAACAGTATCCCTACCCAGGAGTCCATCATCAAAGTTCTGGAAGTCACTCTCAACATCAGAATTATGATGGGCACGGCCAGTGCCAATTCGACGACAGTGTGAGGGCAACGAACAGTGGCACGCGAAACGGCTTTCATCATCCTACGTTATGCAAAGCAGACATGATATTGGAGACGTCTTCTTCATCAATAAGTTTTTTATAGCATCATCATGAGACAAGTTAGGACAACTCCGGGCTATCTCCATCTGTCAGATAGCTCCTCCTTCTAATTACAACGAGGACGAAGTCCTCTCTTCTAACTAAAACTGGCACCCCGATACAAGAGAGGTCGCCATCATATGCCGGAAGAGGCACCGACCACCTGAACGAACGAACAGGAGGACTACAGACTTCTGAAAGCTCCTCAGGGGATCTACTTGGACAAGCAGAAACCGATGGTGCAGGTGGGGATCAACTTACGGCGCCTTGGATATTTGGAGAGCGGGATGAAATGACTCTCGACCTGATGAAAGGCGGAGCTAGGATATTTGGAGAGCGGGATGAAATGATTGTCGACCTGATGAAAGGCGGAAGTAGGATACTTGGAGAGCGGGATGAAATGATTGTCGACCTGATGAGAGGCGGAGCTAGGATATTTGGAGAGCGGGATGAAATGATTCTCGACTTGATGAAAGGGGGAGCTTGGATATTTGGAGAGCGGGATGAAATGACTCTCGACCTGATGAAAGGCGGAACTAGGACATTTGGAGAGCGGGATGAGTCTCGACCTGATGAAAGGGGAACTACATCCTCTTGATGATAAAATGAAATTTCAAGAGACCTTGAGCTAATAGGTTTTTTTTTTTGCTGAGCAACAAAAGTACTTCATCTACACTCTAATTTGTCTCAGCAGGTTTCAACCCAGCGGAACTTTGCTGCCACTGCAAGAGGTCGCCAGCCGGTGAATATCAAAGAGGCGCCAACTTTTTCAGCATCCATAGCAGGAGGCTATCAGACGAGAGGATCAGAGTATATCCCAGACCCGCCTAGGAGATATATTATGAGGGTATAGGGTAATCTATTTCCGATATTTTCTGCGAGGATATTTTCACCAAAAAAAAAGCAAACAAGTAATATATTACTAGTATAACCCGAAGTCGACCGCGAGAAGCTGAGTTTGTCTGCTGCGGGAAGTCGTACTCCGGCGACAAATTATTTGGCCTGAACAAAGACAAAGAATAGAACAAATGTACTAGGTTTAGCACAACATTGGCAACCATCTTCACCGAATAAGATTTACTTTGACTTCATCTAATCACAACTTCTCCTTAACGAAATTAGAACGACTACCAGCGAGAAAAAGCCTTTTCACACCTTTCACACGGGAAGAACACGCCGAACACTACAAATACCAAGATCGACTAGTTCCTCGAGACAGCCCTTTCTGCCAATCGCTTGGGAATTTAGTGTTATGAAAAAAAAGTAGGAGAAGTAGGGAAGTTGCTTTTTCTGCGAGTTGTGAAAAGTCTGATGGAGTAGATGAATAATTTCGGACTCACATATTGTTCTTTTCTTGCTCAAAACACTACTAAGTTGTACTAAACACTACCAAGGCCGCTCTAACTCTCGTCGAGCGGCAGATACCGGGATATCTTGGCAGCAGTCTGCGGTCTCTCTACTACATGAACCTTTTCCACTCTCTGCTGGATTTCAACACCAGGACGCATGTGGTTTTGGTCTCCTTCACATATACGCTGTTCTGGATGGTCATTGCGGTAGTTATGGAAAATTGAGAAACCACCTGGACGCGGCTCCTGTGTGGAAGTCGTGCTATAGTCTAATTGAAACTCATCTACCGACTCGAGCTTCATCTTCGAGCCAAAGCATTTTTATCTTCATTCAGGTGTACTCCGGTTAGTTTTCACCTCGACAATATTAGACTTATCCCCCCGTACAACAATATTATTCAGGTGTACTCGTCGAATAACATGCGAAGCGCATTTTTTTTCCACATGGACGACCACACCCACCACAGCATACTTTCATCTCCTTCTTTCTCCTGATCGATGAGAGTTGCAAGCTCGATTTGGACCACAGTTTTACCAAAGCCTATATTTTGAGCGTGGAGACGTTTGTGACGATTGGTTACGGTCTCCGGAACGACCCTTACCTGAACGGATGCTGGGAAGGTGCTGTGGTTTTGAGTGTTAAGAAATGCTAGAAGAAGACACTTCACCCGATAGACGCGCGCGAAAGTTTACAGAACAATCTAAGTTTCAGTAGGTTCAGTAGGTAGAAAAAATTGAATGAACAAAAATTCAGTGACTCTTAGTTGCGTCTTCAAACGATGACTCCACTACGATAAAGCTACACAGCTGCCCTTCGCAGCAGTGTTTCTTTTTCTTTTCTACATCTACGATAACGATCCATCTCCTCTAAATTACTCGGCTCCCTCGTGTCGATGATTTTGGATGGCATTTTGATCGGTTTGATTTTTATGACGCTTACGAATCCCCAGAGACGCGCTGCGACTGTGGTTTTCACGGATAAAGCGATTATAAAATTGATAGACGGATCGCCACATTTGGTCTTTCAAGTCGCAGAAATACGAAAGCAGAGCTTATTAGACGCAAAGATACGATGCTACTGCTTCAAGCATTGTGAAGTCATCAATCCGTTGACGGGGACGAAGAGCAAGAGCAGGGTATATTTTTTTTTGGAATTTGTGGGTCGTGGAGGTGGATGGCGTGTTTTTGTGTTAGTATTCGTGGTGGCGCAACTATGGGGGCCTTAGGTGCTGCAAGTAGCAAGCTCTTAAGCGTTGCAAATGGGTACCCGCTAAGAACTGCAAGTGCGCGGCACCTAGTGGCTGCCGCTAATGGTTGCCGCTTAGGTGCTGCAAAAGCACGCCCTTTAAGAGTTGCAAGGGTGACTCTCTGAAGCGTTTCCGAAGTGCCTTTCTTAAGTGCTTCAAAAACGCAGTTTTTAACTGCTTCAGTAGTGGCGCCTATAAGTGCTTCGGAGATGCATATTTTAAGTGCTTCAGAAGTGGCTCCCTTAAGTGTTTCAGAGGTGCGGCTTTTAAGTGCTTCAAAAGGGCCTCCCTTGAGTGCTTCAGAGGTGCGGTTT
This sequence comes from Amoebophrya sp. A25, assembly GCA_905178165.1. NCBI lineage: Eukaryota > Dinophyceae > Syndiniales > Amoebophryaceae > Amoebophrya > Amoebophrya sp. A25. The sequence goes on along the minus strand of CAJINU010000103.1, from coordinate 411,284 downwards.
TTGCGTGCTTCAGAAGTGCCCCCCGTTAAGTGCCTCAGAAGTGCCCCCCAAAGTGCCTCAGAAGTGTTCCCCTTGAGTGCCTCCGAAGTGCCTCCCTGAAGTGCCTCAGAGGCGTGCCCTCCAAGTGCCTCATTGGCGTTTCCCTTATGTGCCTCGGAAGCGTGTCTTTTAAGTGCCTCACGGGCGCGCCCCTCAACTGCGTCAGGCGCGTGTCCTTTAAGCGCCTCAGGTGTGTGGCCCATAAGTGCCTCGCCTGGTTAGCCTCCCTTAGCTGCCTTAGCCTTTCGCTTAACCGGGGACAGTCACTGCTTACTAAACGGCGCCACTCACTACTCATCAAGCGGTGATAGTCACCACTTACGCGATATTCGGTGATAGTCACCACTTAAGCGATATTCGGTGATAGTCACCACGTAAGCGATATTCGGTGATAGTCACCACTTAAGCGAGGATAGTCTCCACTTATTAAGCTTTGAAGTCCTCTACCTATATTAGGCTTTGAAGTCCTCTACTTATTAAGCTTTGAAGTCCTCTACTTATACTAGGCTTTGAGGTCTTTACTTATGAAGCGGTGACATTCAGTACTTATTAACACCGACTGCAGCTTCCCACACTCCCCACATGCAGGTGCTGCAACAATTTCCGATGCGATTGCAAAGTCCAGACGACGAGCTTGGTGGCATGCTGTTTCTTGCGACGCCGTTTTTGGTCGTTCATCGTATAGACCAATGGTCCCCATTGTTTAGGCATTATCGCGGCCCAGAAGCGACGCCGCCAGATTTCGAGTACGAACTAGCAGCTTGCGCAGGGGAGAACTCTGACCGGCTGCTGAGGGGATTGGGCAGTACTTATAGACAACTTCTGTTGAGGAAGATGTCCTAGCTGGTGTGCTAATTTAATAATGAGATACAAGATAAGTGTTGAAGATTCTTTGCTGCAATCGAAGAAGTACATTAACCACCAAGGCTACTTTAATTTTTCTTGCCGTGAGAATTAAGCATGTTCCTCACACCGCCAGTCGGAAGCAATCCAAGTCCGATCAGCGAAGGATGGGCAGGCGGTTACTCTGGACGAATGAACAGACAAGCATCTGGAGTCTTCGGTGCAAAAGAATCACTAATATTGTGGCAGGTCGTAATTGAAAAATCTTTGTTGATTAATTCTGCTAAGTACCACATCGTGGTAAGTAGCAATGATAATACCCCTTGCGTAGCAAGATTGACATCAGTTTATATGACTCCATGTGCAATCGCGCAAAAAGCCTCTAACTTGCATATCTTCGCAACTCTGCGCGAGAAGAGACTACCTCTGTCCACCCATGCGTATGTGCGATATCGAGAGGGGCGCGTTTATGCTTTTTTCCTGTCCGTACTGCGGAGAAATGTTCAACACCAAACGAAACTACCGGAGACATTTGGTGGATAGGAAAGGGGAAGGTACTGGATGAAGAATGTACAGAGGACATAATGGTCCGACCATCAGGACAGCAGAGTTGCAAGAGATCGTCTTTGATGTACGAAAGCACACACTGCGCAAAATTTACAACAATGTCACTAGGTATCCACCCAACCGACGTTCCTGACTTGGTGCCTATGAGGCCATCATTGCGGAGGAATACGACGACGAGAAGAGCGCACTCTTTCACCAGTCCAGACGACCAAAAGCAAATCAATAGCAGTCGAAACACGCACTCATCATTGGGAGGAAGCGACGCCGGAGTATGCATTCCGATTGCGGAGAAATTGCATATAGATTTATGACTTGTAGTTGATGGTGGAACTCGAACTACATATATGTCAAAAAATTTTCGATGATCTTCTTCTAAACACAATCTCGCGAAACAACAGCAAGGGCAGTAATCACGATCAGTTCGGTCTAGACGCTGAGAAGATAATAAGCAGTACAACAGTGGACGAAGCCGGAGGCGACACTACGGATGACGCGAGGCAGGCCGATAGGAGCGCCTCTAGTTAAGGCTAGCCAGTCACTATCTGGCGCGAGATATCCTGACTTAGTTCCCCTTGATTCGAACAGGAAAGCAGGGGGGAACTCGAGAAAGGACAGCCTCCACTTACCTTGAGTCGAAGAGGAAAGCAGGGGGGAACTCAAGGAAGGACAACCGCGCCTAGTGCTTGACTACCGCTAACATAGTGAGGCAGAGGAAGCTGTCAGTTCCTTTCGCGTGGAGATCATAGACGAGGAGGCGCTACCTACTAAGGCAGTAGATGTTACTCGAACAACATCCGCTACAACAAGAGCAGCTGCATCTTCGCCCCTACCAGTTAGGAGCAGTGATGCTGTTGAACAGAGTGGAGCTTCTGTATTGAATGTCGGAGACGAAGTAGGTGCTAGTGATACTAGAGCTGCAGGCACTCAGCAACGTGGACGTGTGAAAGATCCAGACAACGACGACCCACATCAAGACGATCCTTGTAGCAGGGAACAAGTGCAATATCCAGAACACTTGCGATCAAGGCACGAAAAAGATTCATTTGATGAGACTAGGAGGGAGCTGCGTTTATACGACCATGAACTCCAAGAAGAGCGTGCGCATCTGTTTATGGCTGCGGAAAGCAAAAAATCATTAGAAGTCACTGCGTGTAATATCAGTTTGGAAATAGTAGTCAAAAGAAGCCAAGTCCGCATATTCTGGATTTTGGTTTGAAATGATTGCTTACGCTAGAAGGACAGATGAGTGCCCTGATCACAGTTTGCCTCTAATCCCTTAAGCCACGACTACTTCGAGATTCTAGTCCTAGTCGAGGGTGTGGAGCCTTTCACCAGCAGCATGGTGCAAGCGAGGCATAGTTACGCTTTTGGCCAAGATATTGTGCTCAATGGCGACTTCATGCCTTGCACTTTCCTGAAGCAGGATGGCTCTTCGATGGTAGACTTCGGGAAGTTCCACCAAGTAGTCCAGGCTGACGCGACGGATAGTGCCAGGACTAGTTCTTCGGAATTAGGTGGATGAATATGACTACACTCAGGCTCTGTCTCTACGGGTGCTAGGAGCGGCGCTATCAGTTCAGTTGGAGCACCTTGTTGATTGATGCAAACACTTTTGCTTTCGTTTCAATTGGGCGAGTAGTTTAACTTAGCTTTATAACAAATAGCTTTCATATGCGTACCCCAGTAGCTTAGCTTCTCCAACAGTTTTCTTATCTCGTTATTCGGTTCCATTGGTATTCAGATACTTATGAAGTAGATAGAGACTGTAGCAAGCTTTTCGCACTCAGATTTCTCAATATTGGTGACAAAAGATTTAGACTTCATTTCTCGTATCAGGTTTCTCAGATTTCCAGTTCAGGGTTACGTATTTCGCAGTTTTTTTAGTGAGTTTTTAGATATGATGTTTGTTAGCTTTGCGCGGTTCTAAGTAGTACGGTCAGTAGGCGCAAAGCTGAAGTTAGGGTAGGTAGAGGGTAAGTAATGAGGGGTGGGTAAAGGGAAAAGAGCCATGGGTCTTTGCTTACTTCGGATTTCTCCACCAAACGCGCTGGTCGATCGAGGATGCGTGCGCAACGAAGTGTCTTTCCTCATCGCAGTGACCAGACCTCGTGTTAGATTACAGCTTCGCTTGAGTCTCATAGTTTCAGTGAGCGAGTCCTCTGATGTCATTTTCCTTTCTAGTACGAGAGTCTGTCTCTTGTAGATTCTTTTTCTGGTGCAGCAGATATTGAAGATTTTTGTATCAATTTTTTTTGTCGAGTGCTGTCTTGGCCTCCTGTTTCGTGTCATGTGCGTAGAAGTCTGTCTTGATATAAGAAAATACTCATTTTTGACACATGACTAGCGGCGTGAGAAAACATACACTCGTCAACATGTTCCACATACCTTCGAAATTTGAAGTAAACTTAACTCATTACGATCTTTTACTCCTCAGTATGTGCGATTAGCGTCTTGGTTGGTGGGACGTAGCGTAGAAGTACTTAGTAAGATTCGAATCTCGGTGGACAGTATTTTTGCTACAGCCTCCTGTTTCCTTATCGAGGAGAAGAATATATATTTTTTCAAAACCTATCTGAGTTTCTTAATTTCATAACCTTAAATAGTGCTCTAGTGTGGACTAAAACTAGGTCTGTGGACCCCCCCCAAAATGGCTCTGACAAGAGTGCTTGTGGATCATACGGCTCGTGCAGATGATGTTAACATGAAACTTCCATGCGTAGTGACGGAAAAACGCGAGCACTCTTGCTGGCGTACGCGGTAGCTCCTCGGACACAGAATGATGCAATACAAGCGGATATGCCACTATTGTGGACTGCGAAACAACGAAAAGGGTGACGGGGTGAGGGAAAAATGACATGGAAACAATTTGGATTCGTCCTTGAAAAGTCGAAAACGTAATATCGTGCCTCGAAATGGCAAAAAAGATCAATAGTATCGAGTCAGACTTCAGAAAGATGCACGCATGATTATCGACTTAGACAACATCAATCACCGGGTAGCTATAGCTAAACGCCATATAATTGACCTATCAGGGAAATCTTAGGCATCTTGCCGAATAGATTCAAATCCTCAATGGATCTATCAGAATACTAGTCATGGTGCTTAAAAAACTATATGCGTTCCTCGTCCTAGTCGTCGCGATCACGCGCGTCGCGACCGCAAGCAAAGAGGCTAAACGGAAAGGCCATTTGCTACGTGGTACAAACGAGAAAGTTGCAAGGAAAAGGAAAAGGTCAACATCATCTGCTTCTTCATCTTCGTCCTTGGAAGTCCAGACTTCTAGTGCAGCTGGTAACCAAGAAGATCAGGACTCCGGGAACTACAACGTCCGCATTTTACCACCTACGCCGTTGGATGGAGCTACGAATGCTGCATTAGCGCGCGATAGGGAGATAGAAGAACGACAGGCAGAGGAGGAACAACTACAGCAGCAGGTCCAGGATGATTCTTCGCCACGACAGAGCTCCGAGGATACGGCGAAAGAACCGGCAGTAGATGGGATGAAAGATAACGCACGTGATGGCGCTCCTGAGGATCATCGTACCAGGATCACGGACAGTGAAGAAGATGAAGATGAGCAAGGCGAGGACCACAGTGCTGGCGCTGCAGTAGAGGGGGAAGAGGAAAGACTTGAGGTAGACATCCCTCAAAAAGTACATGATCAATCTTCGAAAAAGAACCTGGTGGCTGAACTTGCTAAAATAGGAGAAGAACAGCTGAGTGAAGAGCAGAAGAAACCTGTCGTAGAACCGTCACGAAAGCAGGAGGAACAAACCGAAGAGGAGCAAGACTCCTCTTTCGTGTCTTCGTCGTTTTTATGGCAAAGTAAGTATATTTGCATCGATGAAAGACTTACAAGGTAGAGACTCTTTCTGTTCCACTTAGTTTAGGGTTTAGGGTTTAGGTTAACATCAAGCATTTGCTATTTGCACTGGTGCGTGCTGTCCTTTAGACATCGTTTCCTCCAATCGCCGGCGCCGCATCATCCGACCTCACGAAATTAATGCGAGAACCCCACGTGAGTCCCGGGACAATCCCTGGCACCATAATAATCACCAATCTGCCAGGACGGCTCACGGAACAGGCTAAAAGATTAGTTCAGCAAAAACTGTGTCCGATTGTGATAGCAGAAGGCGAGAATGAGTCGTATTTATGGCAAAGTTCGGCAATTTTTTTTCCAGCTAGATCATCGAGTAGATACTGTAAGCGAGCCGCGGAGTTTGCAGATCCTCATGGCTTGTTACAAAAAAGAGTTGCGCTTGGCGTCAACCAGAGAAGACGAAACAATTTTATCCACCTCTTCATGATTCGTTGAGAAAGCATACGAAGCGTATACGGCAATCAAAAAGACATTTGTGGACTTAGTTGCTCAGGTTGATTCGGATCCTAGTGAAGCTCCTGCTACAGCAACAGAAGGAGGAGAAGCAAGCACAACACCAGAAGGAGCCACTCAGCAGAAAGATGGCACGAACAGAGAGATCCTCAAAGAAGGTGCTAGTTCTCAAAGTCCAGCTGGTACAAAAGCTTCTTCTGCTACAACTGGATCAGCTGTGGTGGATCCTTCACTCACGACTAGTCCACCTAGTACCGCCACCACGAACGCAGATCCAGCAGAATGTCGCGTCGATGAGCTGCTCGAGGACGAAAAGGAGGATTTGAGTAAACTAGTTTTGAAAATCGTCTACGGCAAGAGCAGTGGTAGGATGTGGACGCAAGGCGAATTAGATGATTTGCGAGACGTTCTGGCTGATGAGCTGAGTGGAGGCGCCGCATCGAAACGTGCAGGCGAAGGAGGCAGTGGAGAAGGTGGAGGGATGAATTTACGACGAAGGAATTTTGAGTGATTCAGAGACAACCCAACACTTTTTATCCGTTTACTCCTAACTGTAAGACTATCGGGCTAGTCTTACAATTACAGGAGTACCAGTAATCGGCTTCAAGACTGGCACAACTTTCGCGAGTATTTATATGAGAAAAGTAAACTTAAGCTTGTTAAGCTTTCATATCTCGGCTTCTTCCACGGTCTTGGACCCGGCGATTGCGTTCTCACAGGGAGTAATCGTTTATTATGGTTAGCTTTCATCCATCTTTCTCGGCATCTTGATCCCCTTTTGCCTTGCATTCTCATGAATTACAAGGGGAAAGGGGTCGAGATGAGGGACCCAGATGGTTTGAAGCCGAGTCTAAATTTATACCAAGTCCTCACCAGACCGCCTCCTGGGAGCAACTTCGTCGCAGTACGATGCTACGGACTCGACAACGCTGATTCCAATGGCGTAGGCTTTTGCCACGACGACCAGTATGAAGCGAAAATCTGTTATCAATATCGTACTTTTCTACTTAAGAAACTTGATAAATAAGTAACGATATTGATAACAGATTTTCTTAAGTAGAAAAGTACGATAATGATAACAGGTTTTCTTTTCATAACCAGCCAAAAGCCGATAGGCTGAATCCTCATAAGCCACTGAGCTACCAGTTCCCACTGCATAGGAGATGGAGACAATTCAGCTATCCCTCACAGCATACGAACAGGAGAGGTTTTTATCCTAGTACAGGAGCAGGGTATCCTCCATCTTCTGGTGGTGCTGCTGTGAATCCTTCTGGCAGGAGTACCAGAACAGGAAGCTTAGCAGAAATTCCGTCTTTGCTAGAGCTGTCGGAGGCGTCGAATTTGGTGGACGAAAAGGAAGCATCTTCTCCATCTTCCACTATGATGGAGTTAGAGAGAACATCCGCCGCACACGAACCCCACCAGATGTCATCCTCCTCTCCTCTCACAGGCAACCAGCACCACCGTCGCACCTTAGAGCGCGCCCTTCTCCATCCACCAATCACCGCAATGTGGAATGCCTTTCGTCCGATACTGATTCCTCGACAGAGAATCGCAAAGCGCGTCCGGTCATGTCGTCGAGCTCTGGACAAGCAGAAGAAAAAGGGGACCTCGATGAGTCCAACTCTCTTGGGAAATGGCGTGGGAACCTTCTCTACCACCCCCGTCTCGGATCGAAAGGGGGGCAACCAAGGTGGAACAAATGGCGGAGCGCAACTAAGTGGAACTCATGCGGGTGGAGGGGCCTCGCTTTTGTTACGGCTGTGAATGGACTTAAGTATCTGTGACTGTATTTCGGTAATCTTCAATTTTGGTATAATTAAGTACTATAGACAGTATTTACTAGGTCTACTTATATTGCTATAGACAGTAATATACTAGGTACTACGCGCTCCACATCTCTAACCTCCGAGGATGAGTATGTGCTAGAGCGTGTCTCGGATGGCGGAGCCTTGTGGCAGGTCCTGGAGAGCGGGAAGAATTTCTTTTGGTATCTCCAAGACGCGTATGCGAATGCATTGAAGTGAAGAGAAGCGGAGTCTCAGGCCCGGCGTGCTTCTCCAATTTTGACTATGGAGAAAACACAACATTTCTAAACAAATTTTGTCAACGATTTGCACAGCTTGAAAAGTTAACGACTCCACATCGACGCGTATAGTGTTTAAGGATAGCGACTCTGACTGAGATTTTTGTACGGAGAGGAACGCAGCCGTCGGTATTGAATTCGTGTTTCTAGGTTCAACGTGATCAAGGTACTACAGTGTGTTCTAGTTCCACCACAGCGTGTTCTAATTCTTCGACAGTATTTTTCTCCAATGTGATCGGCTTGCGAATATTCTTTAATGTCGTGTTCTATCGGTACGTCCTTCGGTGTCCTTTTCATAATAGAGAGGGCTGCGTCGAGAGAAGACAAACCTAACAGCGAGAGACTAATCTGTTGAGTAGAGTCCTCCTGTGAAGTCACGACTTTTCTCAACAAAGTACTTTTGTTATTCGACGAGATAAACAAGATGTTGCCCACAATGTTGAAAGCTCCTTGCTTCTTCCTTTCGCTATATGCCTTCTTTGAGGTTGCTGTTTACTCAGCCTCTAGCCCGGGAAATACAAAACGACAAAGCCCTCCAACGCTTTTCGAGCAAGCGCCGCTTGCTCCGAATAGTGCTGGTGAACGTGACGATGATGCTCGTGGTGCTACTTCTGCTACTAAAGCAGTACAGCGCGAAGGCTCTAGTTGTAACGATTCGTCGTCTAGTAAGCCTCCTCGCCCTGGTACTCCGAAGCCTCAGCCTTCACCCATTCGTGCACCGTTGCCGCAGTTGGGCTTTCAGCTAGCTTCGCAGCAAGAAGAAGAACCCACCTCACGCAGCTCTGGTATGCTGGGATCGCTGTTGCGTCGCGGCATTGTGCCGTCAGCGTCAGCGTCGTCCTTGACCGGATTGAATGCAGAGCATGAAGCTGCCGGATTGTTAAGGCGAGAGTTGATGTACGAATAAGCTACTTCTGGGATTGTTAAGTCGTATGTCCAATCCGAATTGACTAACATCATCATCAAGATAAAGATTGATTGTTTTTCCGAGCTTACTTATTCAATTAATCACCATTTCATTATTCAACTCCCACCGCGCGTTTTTTCTTTTTCTAATTCCTGGCACTTCTTCCGCATGCCTAATGGAGCAAGGTCGCACTGCGACAGACGACCGCAGCGCACCTGAGCCATCTTCCCGCGTTTTGTTTGGAGGTATCTTCCAGGGCCAACATGTTGTGGATGCCCAATTCACAACTATGAGGAGCCGTTTGTTGAAAAAGTTTTGTCTTGCTGCGACGGGTATTGCAGCAGCCTCTAGTGCCTGTGCTGGTATGTACATGTATGGGCCTCAGGCGGGTTCTATGGCTGCTCAGGCGGGTGGGTTTGGTGGATCATCTAGCAGTTCATCTCCGTCGCGTTCAAGAAGCGCCTACGATATAGTTGCACCAGCTGCATCGTCGACTTTTCATCCTAGAGCGAGCACTTCTTCTACGTCTTTTTCTCCCTCGACATTGGGCCATGATTTTGCGGAAGATGCAGACGCGCCAAAAGGATTGCTGAGTGACTTGGAAGGTCGCGGTGGTTATTTACCGAACAGCGGCGACTACTTCGAGGACGAATATTTGCCAACGTTACCGGATAGAGAACAGTTCGAGAAGGGGCCAGAGGTGTCGGTTGGTAAGGAAGATGACGAAAGTCATCATAGTAGTAGTAAGGGCGAAGAGCTACATGATCAGGGAGCAGTATTTGCAGCATCCAAGAACAAACTACAAGAGAAACCATGCAAAACGAAGAATTTGTTGGCCCAAGGTAGTAGTTCAGCAAAGGATGGCCCGAGTGATGATTACGTGAAAGTAGACAGCAGAACATCCTTCATCGATCCCGTGACAGGAAAAACGGAACAACAAGTCGTGGAGAATGCCATTCCATCTGGGGTGGAGAGCAAGTATACCAGTATCCTTGTCGGCGAGAGGCCAGAGAATTCCGACTCCGAGGACCAAGAAAAACGGGCGTCGCTCGATACAGAGGAAGCCACTTTTGACGTCTCGGGCGAAGTGCTAGCCTCAACAGAGGAAGGACCATCTGCAGCGCTGCAACGAACTATCGCTCTCAGCACTGAAAAAGCAATCGATTTCGCGGCTTTGCAGAAGCTTTGGGCCATGCCTGCCGCAATCTACAACCTAGACGACGACACGCCTACGATGAAACATCTGGTGAATTTGCGAGCTAACAGCCGCCTTCTGATGCGAGTAGTACATGCTGGAGACAGGAGTAACTTCGAGCATGCAAGGGAAGGATTCACTGTCGCGAGAAGAAGGATGACTCCTACCACTATGCTGGGAGAGAAGATGGACAATTTAGATTTGCTCGAGAACAAGGATGAAATTGACACAGTGGCTAATACGAAGAAAATGGCATTGAAGTCAAGCAAAGATAAGGAGGACGATCTAGATATGGAAAAGAGCAATCCTCGACGTGAGCACTTGACCTACTTGTCCGGACGTTGGAACGACATGGCTGTGGTACTGCTACCGCCAGTTGGAAACGAATCGCCGATCTTCTTCCCTCATCAACGAGAAGTCTGCAGTGCGTCGCGAGGCGTCAGCAGATTCATGAGTGGGGAGTTATGGAACAGAAAGTAAAACCAAAAATCATTTCCTCTGCTGCTTTTTCGTCAGTCGAACTTCAAAGCTGTAAGCCTTTGCGAGGGTCCTCGCACATGTTCAACACACTCGTAATATATGATAAGTTGAATATCAGATGGTAGGAGCGCTCGCGAGTGCAACACGTGCGAGGCGGCAGGGTCGCGCGCAAACATAATAATAATAATAATAATGTCACTCCATGATCCGAAGATTTCCTTTTGCGTCCCCCTGCCTTCATAGGAATCCAAGCGCAGTCAAGCAAAGAAGTCGCAGGAACAGCTCGACGCTGACTTTGATGACGTTTTTCAAGGCGAATTTTATCTCCAGTATTTTGATGCTGACAAATGCGACGTGCTGGTCACCAGTACTGGAGACTTAGGCCATTCCCTCTTCGAGCACTCACTCGCGGAGCGATTCAGCGAGGATCCAGCAGTAAGAGCCGCCTGGCTAGCAGAATATCTCGACCGCCACGTGCCTTCAGACGTGACAGTGTCTCTGACACAGGAAGGCAAGGAATTTTTGGAGGAAAACCTGAAGAACTACGCTAAAGGGGGAGATGGAGCAGGAGCTTTGCTGTCTGCGGTGGAGAATATCGGAGCTAGCAAAAGTGCGGATGAATTAGTGGACGCTGTGGCAGAAAGAGCACAGAAGGAACTGGAAAAAAGTGGATAAGTTTTTCTCTTTGAGGAGGTCTCGTAATATAATTTCCGTAATGCTTTTAAGACCGGACTTTGCGATGGTCATCATTCTCCTGTAACAAGTTCGTCAAGTTGGTAAAGAGTCCTGCCATGTTCACTCTCACAGCATATTCTTCCTTCAACCGATTGTCCATTATCTTCAACCAACAGGTCCCAGCCGCAATATCGTAGACAAATATCCGCAGATGTTGGTGTCCTGCGATCGCGAGGATGCTTTAGTAGGGATGAGCGATCCGAGCAAAGCACTTCTTGTTATGAATGACTATTTTCGCTCTTCCACTACCTTTCCTGTAAAAAGAACTACAAATAAGAAAGGAATACTAATACTTGATAACATGCTTGAATCTTCCCAACGTGATCTCTTTTCCAACAGCACCGTTGCTCCAGTGACCGTCTTTCCGCCACCATGTCAATTTCTACAAAAATAGAACCATCAAGAACACTGCTACCTCTCATACCTCCCCCCCCAGCAACCCTCTAACCTCCAGGACAGCACCAGAGCAGTACCGACTGCGCGACTGATGACGCACTTGATGCAGAGTATGGGACCAAATATCGGCGATTTCTTCAACATTCCAGCGCCGTGCGGACCTCCACTAACGCGTGGTAATGTATTAAAGACCTCAACACGTGTTGACTTTTAAAACATTAACGCGTGTACTCAATATGCCACTATCTTGTCTTGCTGGCAGTGGATTGGTACCGTCTAAGACACAAATAAATAAAGCCGATTGATGTGTGTCTTGGTGCACTTCATAATTTTGCGAGAGCCACTCTGTCAAGAGAGGCCGACAAAGTCTTACCGAATATTTTCCAGGTTGCTGTCTATAAGAGATGGCTCAATTTTCCCGACCATCAGTATGCGACTCGACTAGCCTTCATTCACTCCAGTGTGTATTTTATGGTAGATGTAACAGTGACAAAAGTAGTTCGCATCTCCACACTAGTTGCGTCATACCAAAGTACTGCTTAGCACCTTGCTCACACGTAATTTCTCAAGGTTTCATAGGCCATATTCTTGCGTGGCTAGAAGTTCAGAACTTGTTTTTCCTGGCAAGGCTGAAATGTTGTTTGTTAAACGTAAAGACTTTGAGAATGCATTTTGTTTGGAGATGAAAAAAGTATATGGATTGGGAAAAACAGGCATAATGGATTATGCACATAGCCACAATGATGCACATAACCAGGCATAGTCTGACAAGATAAAAAAAGTTCAGGTTGGCCTTTAATTTGATTCAATGACCTTCAACAGCATCTTGATGCTGCTATCTGATTTGCCATGATATGACTTGGTTCCATAATAGCCTTTTGATTGCGAAAGTTTACACTTTGAATCCGACCACGTCATGAAACAAAGCATGCCCTTGCAAATCTGCGACTTCCGTTGGATTCGGCATTGATCATAGCATACACTTGGGAAAAAATGGAGACTAAAAGCACTGTTTCCAGACATCTGTTGCGACGTTTTTCCGTAAGCAGGAGTCTCCTCATGTCGTTTCAGCATGCCCTTTCCTACCCATCGTATGGCAAAATAGACACGAAGACAGACCAAAACGACAATAGCCTTGACGTAGGGCGGAGAAACACTCCCTACTTTATCTCTGCCGAATGGTGTCAGGATTCCAGAAAAACTTCAAAAGAAAGTCGCTCCGTAGATTTTGAAATGCATGCAACTATAATAAAGGTAAGAATTTTACCACTCTGTCTACAGTAAATTTTTTCTACAGTAATTGCATTTGTAGTATTTGTGTGCCTACCACTCTGTCTACAGTGAATTTTTTCTACAGTAATTGTATTTGTAGTATTTGCCTTCTCTAGTTGAATAATCGTCCATTCCCTTCTGCTCTTGCTTTTTCTATTTCACAGTGTCTGACACCATGAGTGGTCCGGATCTCCCTCGTCTCGGTCTTGGAGACCGCACTAGACGAGCTCCTCCAGGTCCAGAAGCAGATAGAGCTCGCGACCAGCAACAAGGGGTGGCCGGCCGCTCGTCCAACCCCGCCTTCGGAGCTTGATTCTTCTGAGCAACCAGATGTAGCGGCAAACTTAGTCGCGGATGATGAAGGTGTTGGACAAGAAGCAGAAAAAGAACTAAATGCCGATGGAGATAAAAAGACAAGTGGTGTTGGTCGTGAAGAATCCGGTGCCGATCATAATGTCACGAGAACAACAACTTCTGACGTTCTTGAGGATGAACGCGCAGAGGGATTTAGTGGTAATATGACAGCATCTTGAAGCCCTTCAAGCGGGGGGACGAACAACAGAACATTCCCCGCAATAAAGAAGAGCATGCGCATCAACTTCCGGACCTTTCGCAGCAGGACATTTCGACTTCCTTCAAGCGACACTTGGCTAATCTTATAGATTCAGGCCATTTGGATTTCAGCAGCTTGAGCAAGGAAGATGCGCTGAAGCTAGTATCTTCCAACGGCATGATTCTCCAGTTCATCTCTCTAGAGTTACGAGACGACAAAGACGCTGTTCTGGTAGCAATCAAGTCAACGCGTTATGGTCGGTGGCCGTTTCTTTATATTAACTCGGCATTGAAGTATGCCCCAACGCGGTTGCGAAATGACAGGGAAGTAGTGCTTGCAGCAGTTCGCGCCATTGCTAAACCGCTCCAGTATGCATCGCCTGAGCTAAGAGATGACAGAGACACTGTTCTGGCAGCAGTGTGGTTAAGAAATCGTAAATCGCAGCTCCCTGAAGATCCTAAATTCCTCAAAGTTTGAAAGGTCTCAAAGATCGCTGGCCCAAGTGGTTCGAAAGGAGACTAAAGGCCGGCTTAATTTAGTTGGTTCCTTATGCGTGTCTGATCAAGTTCTTGAATAGATTTATTCAGATTCTCGGCCTAGGATTGCAAATGGGTACCAATTTGCAAACTCAGCCCGACAGTCCAACAAAAAAACTAAGTCCAGCTATGTCGTTCCGCACTAGGTCCCGCACATGATTAATGTTGCTTCTTTTCTTCTTTTCGTTTCACTCCTTGCACATTTTTAGAACGTGCAAGAAGTGAACACCTACTAGCTTGGAGCGTCCGATAACATCCCTCCCACTTCACTAGGATCCTCCTCCTCCCCAAAATAAGAAACTAAGCACGGCAAAGATGTAAGCGATGCGCGTTTTTCTAATTTCAGTGGTGCGAGTGCTGGGATGTTGAGGCAGCGAAACCCGCGCTGTTTCTGTGCGGATGAGTGGCCACGGGCTACCATGGATAACGAGGTGCGGAGATGGATTGCAGACGACAGCGAGCTGAAGCTCCCTAAGGAAGAAGTAGACACACTGAATGGCCCTGAAGCAGCGCTCTATTACGTCTGTTGGCTTGTGCCCTCACTTATGCTGCTGGTTGAGATCTGTCGGGAGGAGTTAGGAATTGTCAAGGTGGACGTCGCCGCCAGGAAGAGAAAGAAGGAACTTATAGAAAAGTTGAAGAAAAAGGAGGCACAGTGATGTGATCCTGTTGCTTATAGCTCACCTATGTGTGTGCTGTCTGTCCCTGTCCATGCCAGCACTTGAAGATTGCACAATTACAAACTTGCAATCCGAATTCGCACAGAGTAATCATATCCCCACGAAGAAGGCCCATTCCCTCGTCCTTGATTCCAGAACCCATCATTCCTTGTGCGACGCCAACTGGCATAGACACTAAGAAGTCATCGAATTGAACAACATCCTCTTGTGCAACAACGCGATCAGTGAGAGAAGAAATACACACTTCTCGCCCCTGTGGGTGGCCAGTTTGATAGAGGGGTTAACTTGCCCCGCCTGCTGCCGGTTTGCGAACTGGATAAAGGTCAGGAGATTCTTTCAATCTCCCCGGCATTACAAAATAAAAAAAACTTTTGCTGAAATCTTCCAAGTCAAAATCCAAACGGTCAGCCTGAATTATGATCAGCTTCGGTCACCCTCACGAGACTCATCAGTCGACATCGGTGGTCCACGTTTACACGAACATGAATGCTTCTCTTGATCAGAAAGTTTCTCTGTTGGTTTTTACTCTCAGCCTCCTATTTCGGTAATATGTCCATAAATCGCTTGTAGGTTGACAAGTTCCGTAATTTGAGCAGTCTTCATATCGGTTCAGCATGTCCTCTCACCAATCCTGTCTAGTATTAGATGTCCCCAAACAAGAGCAAATGCAAAGACAACAGATAGTTTGTTATAAGAATTTTTGTTTCCTTGGTCGAAGCTGATTGCATTTATACATTCACATTCACGTTGTTCCAGTCCAACACACCATGTTAGTCGTGGAGCTACTTCCGTAAGCAATTACAAATGAATCATAGCATATTTTTCATACGTGGTCCTCACAGTAGAAGTTCCATTTTTCCACACCCTCGGTAGAAGTTCAATCATGGATTTGTCATCGTTGCCAGTCGTGAAGCGGTTCGGCGACCGACCTGTCGAAGAAGGTCAGGATGACGATAACTTGTCGGAAAGGACGGTGTCTCCAAGTGAAGTGGATACTTTGGGAAGGTAACATCACTGCTGTAGCCTTTTGTGGTAAGACACAATTGACCTAAGATTACCCATGACGAGAGTTTTGTTGTAACCCACGAACGCCTGTAGTAGCAGATTTTGAAGATCGTTGGAAGCCCTTGCTATCAATCGGTTATTCTGCTCTTCAACAGAAGGTACAGGATAGTTGAAAGGCCTCGATGGTGTCAGTGCGACACATAAAAGAGGATCCATGACATGACATGGTGAACATTTCGAACCTTTCCTATCGCCTAAATAAATCAGTTGTCACCGTGGCTTGCCGAACATTCCTGAGGGGGAGGAGCTAGACGAGGAGCATTCGGAAGTGCTTGCGAAAGGAGCCGGCGCTTCGAAAGACTCGGGCATAGACGCTGCTAGTTCAGACTATGGATTTGGGATGCTTGCTACTTGTCGATTCTTGCCAGTCAGAAATAACTACTCGAATACTCAAAATACGCGAGTTACTGACTGAAATAAGAGAGTCTTGACTACATTCCCCTTCTTTCAGTATCTCCCTTATTTTAAGTAATTATACTCGCTTATTTCAGTTTTTCGAATAACTGTATGCAGGGTTTATTCTACTTAGAAAAGACATTGGCATTGGCATGGGCCTCTAGCAGAAAACAGCCGGTTAGTTTTTACCTCTACAAACTTAGGCTTATCCCTTTACCTCTAAAAAAAGACATTGACATTGACATTGGCCTATAGCATAACAATATCTTGTAGGTACTTTCTCCTCCACCTCCTCCTGCTACAACAATATACTTAGTTGCGTTCTTTCTAACACCTCACGGAAGACGAAAAGACCGTTTGTTTGCACGATCCTCTATCGCCAGGCATCTCTCCCGATGCGCTCGTTGCTCCTCTAGATCGTGATATTGAAGAAGCTTTCCAGATG
The DNA here is from genome assembly GCA_905178165.1 of Amoebophrya sp. A25. Taxonomy (NCBI): domain Eukaryota; class Dinophyceae; order Syndiniales; family Amoebophryaceae; genus Amoebophrya; species Amoebophrya sp. A25. Next base: position 394,756 of record CAJINU010000103.1, on the reverse strand, counting down.
AAGAATCCGATGACTAGGAACAAATTGGGCAACGCAGCGAGTTCGACAACAACGACTACCACTACTGCTACTACTACTACTATCACTTCGATGTTCCACCGCAGCACCAACAACGAACAAAGGACAAGCACAGCTTCCGCTTCTGTGACTACTTCAACTAGAGCGCCTCCTCTTCCCCCAAGTGGGCCTCCGAAGCGGTTGTCGACCGGGAATCCATTGCCTCCTGTCTCCAGCAGCGTGGTTGACGAAGATACGACAACACCGAAGAAGAAGAACATGGACATTGCGGATGAATCTAAGGAGGCCGCCAAAGTGAAGAGGGTACTTACTATCACTGATGATTTGCATTTGGATGCTCGTTCCTGTAGATTCCTCAGTGATCTGATCACCATAGTCTACATCACCATAAGTCGGAAGGCATCATGTTCGGCTAGATTTCGCACGACTTTCCTCTTTGATGAAAGATCATCCTTACTTTTTCGCAAACCCCTTTTCAGTTGCCCCAACCGGGTAGCCAGTCAGTCCAGATGATGCCACGGGGACTTCTTGGCAACATAGTGGTCTCGCCACTAGGCAAACAAGCCGAACAGAGTCCGGGCAAGACGTGCCGAAATCTACTCAACACGCCTCGTGTGAACCCGCCTGGACAGATGCTGGGGGCAGCTGGTACTGCTACAGTGTGAGACTTGACACCAACATGAATATTGTTCTTGATGTTATAGAAACAGGATTTAGAAGTAGAAGCTTCAGCTGCATATTTGTTTCACCATCGGAAAGGAAGGTAACTGACAATTTTCAATACCAATCTCTACAGGTCATATGACCCCTTTACCTTTGCGAGTTGGCAATATTGGTGTCTTCCGGCAAAGCAGTTGCTCTTGCTCCCCACCTTTCGAAGCTCGCGTCTTCCGACAGCAATCGTGGGCGCAGACAGCATCCACTATCGGAGTTGCTACCACGCAAGAGGGGACAACAGGTCGTGAGTTCATGACTTATAAATATTTCAGTAGATCAACAGCACCATTTCGTACATCGTTCTTGGAGTCCTTGCTCAGAGAGATTCGTTGTTGATGTATCTCTAGCTTTTTTTCACATTGTCACAAATGATCGTAATCACCCTCAGGGGCTCCATCTCAAAAGCTCTTTGTTGGATCCATGACGCCTGCCGCTCCATTGCCATTTCCTATGATTCGTACTGCTGGAGCTTCTGGTGCTGCTGCAGCTACAACTACTGGGCCAGCACGGTCAGTGTCCGCCAGTGGCTCAAGTCAAAGGCGTGCTTCCTCTGTGCTTGTCGATACAAGAGGATTCCAGGGACTGGGTGGTGCGTATCAAGCGCCGAATAGGTTATGACTGGATGATGAGGAAGTCTGACTCTGACAGAGTTGTTATTCACTTAAAGATATCGAATTTGGAAACAGGTCATGTGGTCGTTGGTCTGTGATTTTCATAGTAGTTTCTTGACGAGCATATTCGCTCTAACTCCAAACGCTTTCGCCGCCAGCGTTTTCCCGACCACCACTGCAGGTGCCACCGTCGCAGCTGGTGCTCTCTCTACGACCGCGCAGACACGACAACTACCAGCAGCAACTACCGCTAGCGGCATCATCATTCAAACTGGAAGTAATGGTGTACCACCTGTTCTTGCTTCTACTGCTCAACTTCGCTCTATGTCAGCCTCATCCGCTAGTCGTGGGAGTGCCAGTCGTAGTGGATCTGCCAGTAGAAGTGTGGCATCTTCATCGGCTGCTAATTGTAGCAGCTCTGGAACGGCAGGTGTGAGAGGTGCGGATCTCCAAGAACAATCATTGTTGTCTGCGCAAAGCAATAGTGCTACTTCAAGCCTAGCATCTGCTGGAGGGATCTCTTCAGCTTCTTCTCAAGGAAGCAGTAGTGGTATTACGGCAATGTCTAGTACTTCGACGATGAAAACGGCTGCTAGTACTACGACAGGTACAAGCGGAATATCTTCATCTGCTAGTTCCACTGCATCATCTGTCTCTGGTGCTGCGACGACTACTACGACGTCAGCGAATAGAGCTCCGCCAGCAGGACCTGCTCAACAAATCACAACACGCGCTGCATCAGTGAAGCCCGCGAATTATCAGAGCCGTAACTTCCTCGCGACGCCAGCTACGCGTCAATCGTTGCGAACTGCTGGCATTGGTCGGTCGAGGTCTGTGTCGAAGGACCGCATGATACTACGAGGAAACGGCAATGATGATGGAAAAAATGCTAGTACTATCCGACCTCCAGGAACAGGTAGTAGTACTGCGGCAACAGCAACGACGACTTCATCCACAGGGACAACAACATCCTCGCTCTCAACCGGTGCTCCAACAACGACGTCTACCATCATTGCTTCTCAGAGACAGCCATCCCCTCTGAAATACGGCCAGCAGATGCCTCCAGCAGCGGCTAGGGCGAGTCCTCAAATTACGCTGAAGCCTTTCGCACCTCCGACTCGTCTTGGCGAGCAAGCAGGAGGACAGAAAGTGACATACTATCAACAAGTTGGCAGTGGGAAGATGGTCCAGTTCAATAGGATTGCGGCACCCTGGTCGTTGAAGCAGCCGTCGATTGGATTGCCGACAGGGCAGCGCGGCTGAGGTAGCTTAGGAAGTGCTTAGTACCCCTGAGTAAAAGAAAAGGAGTTGTGTAACAATTGAAATTTTCCGAATGGTTGTAATTCCAGAATTCAGTCGTTAAGAATATTGTCTAACTATCAAAATATTGCAACTATAGCAGTGATTTGCTATAGTTAAGTATAAGATTCTATCATCAAAAAACTATTTCAGTGAAAGACTAAAAATTCGCGCCAGTGACTGTATGCTACATTTGTGGAAATCACATTTCAAATCAATCGCATTTCTAATCAGAATGAAACCTGTCCTCTCACTGAGAAGAAGCGATGTACGGCATAATTGAATAGGATACATAGGAGTACCACGCGTGTATTAAGATGAATTCGTAATAATCTAAGGGAACCGTCACAAGTTTAGCGAAGTAATAAATGTATAGAAAAACGAATATCCGTATTTGTCGAGCTGCATGTAACAAAGACAAATTGGCTTACGAAAAAGATGAAAATGTATGACAAAGATTAGAAATTGGAAGAGTTTGATATTGTAACATATCGTTTGTAGTTTAGAATTAGCTCGATGTTTTCCAATTAGGAGTAAGATTAAATACAACGAGTGAATGAATGAATTGTTTTCTTTGCGACGTAGCTAGCTAAAGGTAGTCTTCGACATGAACAAGCATGCAACCGTGGAAAGAGAATCTTGACTTGCGAGAACAATCTTTCAAAACAAATAGTGAGTACTATGCAAATTAAAACTCGATGGAAACTCACGTTAGCGCATGCAGTAAACTGACAGGTCGTGAACTGAGTAGATCATTGATGATTCCCAGTGTGTTTCTGAGTTGATCATGAGAGAGAAAAAAGTGTTGAGCGAAAATATTCGAGGCACTGGAGAGGTCAAGATAGAGTGTCCGATTATGTTTTGAACTGAGTGTCTTCTTTTTCGGAGAGGGTGATAGAGCGATGTTTTTGAAATGCGAGTGGTAAGTTCGGAGAGGTTTTGATTTTGTTTCTCACAGGAAATGGCAAAAAAGTGGCTGAAAATGAGGGATGAAAGAGGTGAAAGAGAACCTTTTTGAAAAAGAGAGCAAGCACGTGAGGAGCCAAGTCACACCGAGTGACATGAGACCGATTTCGACATCTCTCATACCCAATCAAAAACTTAGGATATCTCCCTAGCATTATGTAAATTGATCGAGAACCTTGTACAATATTTTGGATATAACTTCTTTTTGTAAAAAATATACATAAACAGGGAGGTGGAGAAGAGAAGATGTGTAGAGGACGTAGTAGACCATGTTTGATTGATTCGTTTCGGTATCATAATTAGACCTACGTAACAAAAAGAAAATTTGAATGCCGTAAAACAGATGTCTCTCATCATGTCAATATGGACGGATGGGAGAAATCTTCGCCGAGCCGCTCAACAGAACATTTATTCTGTCAGGGTGGCTCCTGCACGCATAACGACAGATGGCCAGCGAGAGTGCCGACTTTCGGTCTCGAAAAGCAGGAGGGCCTCTTGGGAGAGGACAACAACGAATACAGCAGGGCTGCTGTAGAAATGTGGAGGAAATTGAACTTCTGTGTTCGTGGTCAAAAAAACAGGGGTGACCATCAACAAGAATCAGGACGAGAATACGCCGGAGCCCGCGAAAGAATACGGCGGAAATCGAGGTTTGATGCGGCCATGAGGAAAACTAGGGATGAAGGGCTGCAAGTAGTGCATTCCTCTATTGACGTAACTGGGTTATCAGGAGCACACCCGGAAAATTCGGAAGAGACATCAAACAATCCAGCACTCTTTATTCGAAGCCTTCAGGAGCATTACTTGTCCTTCTTCGGAGCAGATAGGTTATTGCAGTGGTGGCAGTATTTCTGGTGGCGCAGGAGAAGGAGAAGACGGCGGATGTTGTCACAGATCAAAAGAATTATAGGTCCTCTACGGGTGTCAGGAACGGCATCATCAGGGATACACACATACAAGAAGCGGACACTAGAACCACCAACAACACAAGCTCCAAGGGCAGTCCTCGGACTCCTTCTCTTCATCTTCATGATGCTGCTTTTTCTGGCATCGACTACTCTTTCTTCTCCACTTGGTCTTAGTACGATCCCTCTACTAGGAGCCAACGCTGAAAAACTACCTCCACCTGAGTTGCTTTTCAGCAGTAGGGGCCAGATACGACTCCGCGTGGCTCCACCTGACGTGCAAACCTCTCTAGGCGGTACTTCAAGCTATTGTCAGTTATTGCGGGATGATGGCAAAGGTTCTCCGTTGTCCATTCTCGCTCATAATGGAACCTGTAACGAAGAAGTGGCGCTGTTTGACCTGGAGGTGGATCGGAACTACAGGTTTCAGACAAGGTTGAAGGAAGCAGACGATGGTGCTGGGACTTCACCTTCTAGTAGTACTACTACTTTTTCCGGCACCAAAACCGATAACGGCACAACTTTGAACAGCAATGTGATTAGTTACGCTTCTGCGGGTACACCGCGATTTCCTGCGGCGTTTCGGCCGAAACTTTCGAAGATAGGCAGTAGCGACGTCGCTCTCTCTTGGATCTCGCCGAACGATATGGGATCGCCGTTGTTGGGATTTGTAGTAGCCTACACGAGTGGAGACCATCAGGATGAGAGTCGTTGGCGAAAAATTCTAGACGACCCAGAAGACCCAAACATCTTCTCATTCAATATTCGCGACCTAGACTTCCGCTTATTGCATAGGTTTAGGGTACATGGACGGAACAGAGTGGGTCTAGGTTCGCCCAGTTCGGAAACGAGCATACAACTGAGCAGATTGCAGGTACTTACTTGATTGTGACGGGATGGGGAAAAAACTGAAACGGTACTTCTTGTTCTGTATCAGCCCGATTATGTTTCTAGCATGATCAAATTGAAACCCAAAATTTATTACCAGGTCGCCCCCAGCAGTCGCGCCCTCCAGTTCCCACGCGTTGTACCACTAGCTAACTCCGCCTTTGAGACTATTCTCCAGGGTGTAGACCCTCACTCTGGCTACGACGACGCAGTTGGGGGACGCTTGTTTTTGATGCAGATTCGGAATCCCTGTGATCTCGATCCCAGTGATAGACAAGCTTGTCGTGACATCGCTTTTACTGGTGGGGATCCTTTCGCGACAACGTTTCCGAGTGCTGCAGTCTTCTCAAGTAGTGCTACGACGTCTTCTTCAGCCTTGACAACTACCTTAGCGAAGCCAGCTTGCTGTTTCGTTGCGGAAGACAGAGGTGACGGCACTTACAGAATCGAAGCTAAGGTTCCGCAAAAAGGCAGATTCACTGCTGCAGTGCAATCACTGGAGGTGGGCGGATTGTGGGCTCAGTATTGGGACAATCAGTGGCGACAGGGTTTGCCTGTGCTTGAGAAGCAGGAAATCGTAGATTTCCAATGGGGTGAGGGACCGGTGATTCAGGCGTCCAGCGCGAATACAAGCAGCGGAAATGCGGGAGTTGTAGTCCGGAAAGCGGACTCTGTCGTGGACTTTGTCAGTGTCAAATGGAGCGGCTACCTGGTACCGCAGTATACGCAAAGATACACGTTCAGCGTAGAGGCGGACGACGGGGTGCAGTTGTGGGTGGACAACACGTTGATTATTGACAAATGGGCCTCTACGAGTGGCGATTTTAGTGGCGCAGTGTCTTTGACTGCGAATCGGTTTGTGCCGATTGAGCTGGTGTATCGCGAAGTCTTCGGGAAAGCCTCTTGCCGCTTGTTCTACAGTGCTTTCTCTGTCCCCAGGCAGATCATTCCCGGCGATAGACTCTATCGTGCAGCTTGGATCGAAGGCTTTCCTACGTTTTTGCAAGTCCAAGCTGAACTGATCGAACGAGGATACGAGAACGCTACTGATGGCTACACAACTAGCGAATTACTGGAAGCCTCGAGTCTAGACACGTCACCTGCGCAGAGTCTCGTTTTTGGTCCCGTGATCGAGTCTGGCGTTGCCCTAGCTGGCGAAGAAAACGTCTTTTTCATCCAAGCTCGTGACCGACTGGGTTTCAATCGATCCACGGTTTTGGACGCGTGGGAAGTGAAACTAGAACACACAAGCAATCCGGATTTGGCCATATTTCCACTGGTTAAGCCGTATCCTTCTGCGGACAGGGAAACGGGGACTTATCGAGTGAGCTTCTCCTCTCTGACTGTGATGGGCACTTACAAGCTTAGTGTGCGCATACACGGAGCGATGTTGGCTTTGTTTCCGATGGACGTCGAAGGCCTAGCAGGAGTGCCGGATTTGGAGTCGAGTCAAGCGGAAGGCAATGCCACACAAACCTTCTTCGCGGGTGTGGAAACGTCATTTGAGCTGATTGTCCGAGACAGATTTGGGAATGCGGTGACCGATGCGAACTTGCCGATTGATTATGGCTTCTAATGACTAAATGATCGCTGTGTAAGAATGATGAGTGTTTGTCCTATTTTCAGTGCAGTAAGGTAATTGCCGAGTTAATAATCTAGCTGCACATCTCGACGTCTAATCTTCGGTGGCTCTGCATTGGGAAGGCTATACTGCTGGATCTGCCTACTTCGATGGTTTTGCTGTTTCAGATGTCGAACTGCTCAATTCTGAGTTTGGTCGGCATTTCTTCGGTCGTGCTGTCTACGCTTCTGCCGGGAAATATCTCGTAACCTACACTGCTCTGCGCGCCGGTCGCAACAAGATGTACGTCAAGATTCGAGGAACTAACGTCCGTGGATCGCCGTTTGCTGTTACTGGATATGCTCAAAGAGACGTGAAAACCGGCAAAGAAGTTCCCTACGGCCCACGGTGTAAGATCGTGTCTGGACAGCCGCCGACTACATGGCGTGCTGGATCATTTAAGGACATGATGGTGCAATTACGCGACGCTTTCGGCAATCCACTTTCGACTCCTCTCGCTCTGCGACCGAACATCCGAATTTTCACGATTCCCACGAGCAGTCGAGAAGACTACTTCGAGTGCAGAACCTATTTGGGTTGTGATGCAGATTTCACCGAATTTCCGACGATCTGGAACAAACCTGGGCATTTTTGTACTCAAGTAAGAGGTGTGTATGAATGTTCTATGCAGCCAACGTTCGCGAGCTTGGGAAACGACAGGTACATCGACATCCAAGTTTTGAACAACTCGATCTCGCAAGTCGAGGCTCCGCCACCGCTGAACAACACAGTCGTGACGATGCTGCCAGTTCCGATCCACATTTCACCGGGTCCAGTGAGTCCAATCAAGTCCGAGGTGCTGAACTTGCCGAGGAATTTTAGTTATGCTATTGATTGGTTTCATATGGTTTCCTATTGATATTGATTTATTTCTATTTGTGAGAAAAATACTTAGACTGTAGGTACGGTTTCATTTATTGATTTATAATTTGTGAGAAAAATACTTAGACTGTACAGGTACTTCTTTTTCAAGCGCTTGGATCATTTTTCGATGGATCTAGTATAATGAATGTCGTAATAATATTCACCTTCTTTAATCCCCAGCTGGCGAAGGAGTAATTGCCCTGATCCAATGGCGCGACGCTTACGGAAACAATCTGGTCGATCCACCGACTCTACTCGATTTCCAGTTGAAGATGAGCGGTGAAGCTCTTGCTTACACTGATAACTTCAACGGAACCTACACTATTGTGGCACGTAGTACGTCAGCGGGACAGAACAATGAGTTGGAGGCGAAAGTGATAGGTGAGCATCTGAAAGACTCGCCTTTGAGTGGCTTGAACGTCGTGCCTGGACCAGCAAGCGCAGCAGGTAGTTCCTGCCAAGTGCCAAAGGCGTTTCCGGTCGGTGTAGCGACGAACGTGGGGTGTAACACGAACGACGAATTCAACAACCCGATTTCTTATGGCGTTTGATGATCAACCATTGAATGAATCTAGCTAAGTTGACAGTAGGTTCTTGTAGCGGCGGCAGTATAAAAAATGTTCTGCCTGTGATTTCTGCTCTATCAAATTCAAACAACCGAAATCGCGAAGCTTCTAATCCTCAGAACTCGATCTCCTGATCTACGCTGAAGCTGTTTCTCAAACCGTCGGTGGTGAAACTGTCCGCGCCAACGGCGCCTACGACCGCATCACCAAGCGCTATCAAATGCCTGTGCAGATTACCGAAATTGGAAATTTTTCCATGGTTGTCCGCTTAGAAGCTCGTGGCGGCTTGATTGCCCAGTACTATCGCGCTCAGGGTTTCCAGTCGATGATTTCCAAGTTTACCGACTTGAACCACGTTGGTGAAATGGTCACTGAATATACAAAGATTGATCCGACAGTGAATTTCGTGTGGCCAGGCAGTCCGATTGCTGAGGGTACTGAAGATTTCTTCTCGATTCGATGGTCGGGGATGTTATTGCCAAAAGTGAGCGGCGAACACTATTTCCGCATTGAGTCTGACTACGCTTGTGCGATTCTGATCAATGGACGACGAGTGATTGACAAGTGGGACGTAGATGTTCCGGTGGCGGAATCGGTGACCATTCCAGAAGGCGAATTGATTGCGAATGTGCATGTGCCTTTTGAGATTTGGTACGCGCACACGACCGGCACAGCGTATGCACGCGTGTTTTGGCGCACTGGCTCGTTCGCAGAGCAAATCATTCCACCTGAGAACTTGATCTACCCGCTGAACATTTTGCCTGAGAACCGAATCGCCCCTTCGACACCAGCCGAAGCCAGCACCATGTCTTTGCTGTGTAAAGGCATCCGATTGAGCAATTACTACGACGAAGTAGTGAAAAAAAACGTTTATCGGTGTGAAGAGGACGTCACTGAGGCGATGACGGCAGTCGTAAACAAGTTCTATTTTCACACGTTGGATCAGTTCGGAAACCCTCGTTACAACGCAGCAGGAGTCAACGTGGCTGGGGAAGTTTTGACCGATCCACCAACGCCCATGACCTTCCAACACGTGCAGGATACTGGGTATTACACGGCCGAGTTCACGCCCACAAGGGCCGGGAGCTACAGCATGAAGGTTTTAGTGGGGAACGGCTTCTTAGCGACGCGGACGGAGCAAACCGTGAACGTGCTGATCCGGCCGGGTCAGCCGAGTCCAGTCCACAGTTTGGTAGAGGGTGAGGGTCTAGCGAACGCGATGGCAGGCGTTTGGAGCGGATTTAACGTCACTTTGCGCGATGAGAACGGCAACCCAACGGGTGTCTCGGAAGGCCAAGATGTTGGCTCGAACTTGCCGGATGTCACGTGCTTAGACATTAGTGGAGAGGGGAAGTTCGAGTGCAGATACAACATTCAGACGGCGGGCATCTACGAGATGAAGGTGTTGGTCAATGGCGTCAACGTTTTGGCGCTGCAACCGGGTATCTACACGTTGTTCGTTCGATCACGCGTGATTGATCCAGGCAGCGGGATTTTGTATCCGTTCAAGCACACGCAGATGTACACGGAGATTCGACGCGACACGGAGAATGTGGTCATCTTCAACGCCGCAGATGAGTACGGCAACGCGGTGACGAGCTCGGAGACTACAGAGCTGGAGATCGTTTGCGAAACGTTTGGACCGAGGACACTGCGATCTCAGTTGAACGAAGACATTCTGTACCTGAAAGTAGCCCAGATCCCCAATTACGCCGGAATGTACCGGCTGAACATCCAGGTTCCCGCCGACCGACCACTCGGAAAATATCAGCTAGACTGCTTCATCGTGAAGAAAGGTGGGGTCAATTCGGCGTACTACAACGACATCTGGTTGCAGGGGAACTACAGCTCCAGGATCGTGGACAACATGATCGATTTCCAATGGTTGATGGGTCGCGTCACGGCGAACAGCAGTGACGTAGTCGGTGCGCAGTTCAATGCTTACCTGAAAGCTCCGACCCAAGGCGTTTACACGTTTTACCTAACTGTCGACGACGTGTGCAAGATCTGGATGGATGGCGTGATCACTATGGACACCTACGCCCCAGGCGTGTGGACCATTCCAGGTCAGTTCTTGACTCAACAAAAGCTCTACGCTCTACATGCGATGTACCGTGATTACCGGGACAACGCGCGGTTGAAACTAGAGTGGGAGTGCGCCGAGTGCGGTTTGGAAAGACAAGTAGTGCCGCAATCTGCTTTCTACCATTCGCGATTGCGTTTGGCGAACTTCCCGAGGAAATTTTCGGTCTGGGACTGTCCTGGTAGGCCAGACGCTTTCTACAGGGACAAGCCATCGGTCGCAGGGGAAGTACGACTACGTTGGATTCCACCACTGGAGAACGGCGCAAAAGCGATCACGGGTTTTCGTGTCTACCGGAACGGCGGGAATGGAGATGCGGCGAACATCTTGCTGTACGAAACTGCGGACCACTTGGCTAATGGCTACACCGACAGTGGTTTGGATAGTACGAGGATTTACAAGTACGCGATTGTATCGAGAAACGACGGTTGCGACAGTGACCCTTACGAGATCGAAGTGCAACCTACGACAGCACCAGGAGTCCCGAACCCACCTGAGTTCTTCAACACCAGTTCCGAACTCGGCATGATCACTTTGAAACTGAGTGCTCCTCTAGACTTAGGCGGCGCTCAAGCGTGGCATTACGAGTTGCAGCATAACAACGGCCACGACGGACCTGCCAGTGGTTACAGAACCATTTTTGGCAGTGTGGATTTCGACCAAATTACTAACGTCGAAGTTGCTACAAAACTAGAGTTGAAGAACCTAGTACGTGGCCGCATTTACAAGCTCCGGAATCGCTTTGCGACGATAGTAGATTGGACACCTTGGTCAGCGGAAGTCTCGATTCTCTGCTGCGAATTGATACCTCCGCAAGCGAGAGTCACGGGTTTGAGGCGGTCTAAAGTTCTGCCGAACAACGCAAATACGCTGTCTGTAGAGTGGGACGTGGTGGATGCATCGAAAACAAGTCCTGAGATTTTAGGGAGTAGTAACATCATCGGCTACAAGGTCTACATGTTGAGATCTACGAAGAAAGTGGTTGGACCAGCTGCTGCACCTACTATTGGGTTCAACGAGGTGGAGGAAACCTTTGAGACCCCTTCTGTGGATGTGAATTTCTACACTGCGACGAATCTGGTGGCTGTGTTCACGCCACCGCTTGTCGAATCCTATGCGTTTCAAGTAGCTGCTTGCAACGTCGCGGGGTGTGGACCACGTAGCGAAAGGATAGCATTAGCAGCTGTGGATGTCCTGTCCAGTCCAGGTTGGGACACGAGTACTCCAGTTCGTTTTCAATCGCCTGAGTCGATCGTCTTCGCTTTTCGTCCGCCGATGCAGTATCCAGCAGGTACTACGTTTTCTGCAACGGCTACTCCAACTTGGCCAGCTCCGGATCCGGCTTTGCTCGCTCGCGGTTTCAACATCTTGTGCGACGACGGTCTTGGAGGACCTATCACCAACGTGATCGAGTACAACGCGCCGCCGACGACTTCTGTGGTGAATTTCACTGGTTATCGCGTCATCACAGACAGCAATCTGAACAAGGTTCTTCCTCTCGAGGTCAAAGAAGGTCCAGTCTTCAGCGACTTCTTTCCGATTGTAAGAGGCAGAGAATACCGATTCCACGTAACAGCTTTGAACCGTGCTGGTGAGAGTACGACTACTAGCGTGCCATTGGAGGTAGTGGCTGCGACGAAGGCGTTGAGAATGAAGCCGCCACGTGCGATTCCAGAAAATACCACTTTTGAGCAAATCGCGTTGATTTGGGAACCTCCAGACGATGGCGGAAGCCCTATTACATCCTATGAGCTGGAACGATCTCTAGATCTAGGGTTTACCTGGACTTCAATAGCCGACGGACTAGGCACAAACCTAACTTTCACAGATGACAACGTAAATGCGAGTCAGCAATACTACTATCGAGTGCGGGCTTTGAACGAAATTACCACAGGTGAGGACCAGTTGTTTTCAAATGCGGCAGAGTTAGTGGCTGCACCAGTCCCTAGTACGCCACTTGTTTGTGAGCTAGTGCGGGAGACGCCAGATGAATTCTGCCATTTTTCTGCACGTGGCAGTAGTCGTGACACGATTGAGCTAGCGTTTCGAGCACCGACCAGTGCAGCACCAGTGCGCAAGTTCACCATCTTTGCAAACGGAGAACAGGTTTTTGAATCCGACGCTGGTCATCGCAACTTCACCTTGAGAAATTGCGAATTCGGCATGATTTACGAGTTCGAACTCCTTGTCACCTCGTATGCCGGTGCCAGTGCACGCAGTGAAAAATTGAAGAAAACGTGTGTGCCTCCACCAGCTGCTCCAGCGCAACCACGACTGCACAACTCCGGTCGTGAAGTCGTTACCATCACCTGGGATCCGCCGCTTGATGACGGCGGTGCTCCGATCGCAGGCTACGTGGTAGAGCGGTCCATTGCACAAAGAGGAGAGATCGACAAAGCTGGCATCATGTACGAGATCGACTCTTTGAATAAAAAAGGTCCTGGCCTGAACTGGGAAATCGTCCACTGCATGAAGAAGCGCACACCGAGGAACGTCTTAGATCGCAGTCCCGGCTACGAGAAGGATGAGCGGGAGTATTTTGGCGATTTCGTTCCTGGGAATTACAATACCTGTGCGGATGACAAGGTCTCAACAAATTGCGGCAAAGACGGGATCTGTTGGCACAGGGTAAGAGCGGCTAATGGAGTAGACGCTAGCAACGTGGGACCGGCAAGTGGCTACCTCGAAACGAGAGCTGCGGATCCGCCTAGTCCGCCTACTCTGAGGGCGATAAAACGTGTAGACAATGCGCGTAGTCCGACTGAGATCGAGATCGCCTGGGATCCGCCTCTGGAGAATGGGGGTGACACCGTTTCCGGTTATCGCGTCTACTGCTCAGACGGCTTGCCGGACACTGTGCCCTACTTGAAATACGAATCTGACAACGCTTTTGTGAGGCGTCACAAACTGCAGAACCTGATTCCTGGTAGGATGTACAAAGTGCAGATTGCGGCAGTGAGTCGCGCTGGCGCGGGACCAAGATCTGCAGTAGCGGAATTCTTCGCAGGCGTGCCACCTCTGAAGCCAGCCAAGCCGTTTGTGCTCAAAGCAGAACGCACAGCAATCACCATTGGTTGGACTCGACCCAGGTCTCCAGGTGATTCGCCCTTGACGCGCTACACAATCTACTTCTCCGACGGGTTGAACACTACAGCGAAGTTGCTGGATCGTTGTGATATCTGCAATCCAGACGTGCTGGCCTACCGAGTGCCCGACTTGTTACCCGGTAGGGAATACAAGTTTCAGATCGAAGCTCATGGGAGATGTGCAAGTACTGAGTTCGCCTTACCGGAGCCACCTTTGCAGCCGAAAGACGCGCCGAAGTGTCCTGTTGGCGTCTTTTGTTCCCTACCGTCTGAGAAATCGGATATTCTGAAGGTGTTTGCAGCTGAACCGCCACCGGCGATTCAGCACTTGGAGATCGAGTCTGGCAGCTATCGTGTGCATTCTTACTTCGACAAGACACGGTTTTTCACGAGACGCGAGTATGACGCTGTAGGAAGGGAAGAATTGAGCACAGCAACCAGAGTAGGCATTTCTAATCCTTCGGAAGTCACCTCACCATTGTCGGAACAGAATCGCAGAGAGCCCGAGATTTCTGTAGTTTTGCGATGGCAAATGCCTCACATCGTCGAAGAAGATATTGCGGTGGAAGAATTTAGGATTTTCCGGGATGAAGGTGTAGGCAGACCAGAACACTTTACGGAAGTTGATATCATTCGAAACGGCGCTGGAAGAAACGTCGACTTGAATTCTACTACCTGCACAAAATACGGCCAATGCGATTGGATCCCTGAAAAGCGAGACTACGGACTTTTAGTTGGTGGACCGTCGAAATCATCAATCAGAGATCCACAAGTTACGACGATCGAACAGAAGCATTTCTCACAAATGGAGTACCTCGTTTCGAATTTGACGTTCGGACGCGCTTACATCTTCTTCGTGCAAGCTTGTAATGCTGTTGGGTGTAGGAACAGCACAAGACTTGGACCGATCGTAGCTGCATTGCCACCAGCGGCCCCACCAGAACCGAAGTTGCGGTCGGCTGCTGCATCGCCAGTGCCTTACTTGGACGTCTTTTTCGGTCCGCCTGCACATAACGGAGGTTCTCCGATCGTCTACATGGAAATTTGGCGCGACGATGGCTTAGGTGGCGACTTCAACTTGTGGTTTACTACGAGGAACAGAGAACTGGGCACCGACAATGGCACAGACATCAGCTACTTCGGCAACGTGACCTCCGATGGCGGTCCGGCCACTGCCGGACACAAAGTAGACGTCGATGTAGTTGCTGGTCGCACCTACCGATACAAGAGCAAGGCGATAAATTTGATGGGTGAGAGTCCTTCGAGTGATGTCGCAGCTTTCTTGGTCGCAAGTCCACCAGCCAAGCCTCCGACACCACACTTGGTGGCGAGAACTAAGGACTCACTGCTTGTTCGTTGGAACTGGACCAGGAGCATCGTCAACGAATACGAACTGAATGTCAGTACAGTTGAGCAGATGAACGCAACGAATCACACGACTTTAGTTGAAGTGCGATCTTACGTCTTGCTCCCTGACCCCGCTACGTCCGATCATCTAGCGACAAACGGCACGCCAGCTTACGAGATGCATGACGCCAATACTCTGGATGTGTTGGCATGCACCTTGTACAGGGACGACGGCTACGGCGGTCCGATGCTACCTGTCTACCGCGGTCCAGGAACCGAATTCTTATCGACTCTGTTAGCCACATTCCGCAATTACAAGTTTCAAGTGTCTTGTAGTAATCGCGCAGGCGAATCCGAACTCTCCGACCCAGCTTTGTTTGCGCCGATTGGAGCTTCTGGGGTTTTGCTACAGCCTGAATTGCTCTCAGTCGGCTGTGCAGACCGTGTAGGAAATCCGGATGCAAGTGGTTTCATCCGTTTTCGGTGGCGTGCACCGGAGGAGAACGGTGGTTGTGCGATCGAGAGGTACCAAGTGCTACAGAATTGGCGCGTGCAAGCTGAAGTTGACGGCACTGTGTTTGAACTGGAAGCCACGAATCTGAAGTGCAACAGTCGACCGGCTTTCAGCGTGCGAGCCAGGAACTGTCTTGGCGGATTCACAGGTGACAGCGTGCCTCTGCAAGTTCCGATTAGTGAGCGACCTGGTGTGGTGAAAAACTTGAGGGCGCAGATGCATCCTAGTGAGAAGAACGCGATTTTGTACCAGTGGGACGCTGTGGAGTTCGACAAAGCGGTCGATGCTGCTATTGTCGGCTACGAACTGTGGCAAGACGACGGGCTACGAGGCACATTCCAAATGGTCTACGACGGTTACAAACGACCAGAACAGCTGAAGTACGTGAGTCGCGATCTAGTCCCGAGACGCATCTACCGCGCTTACGTAGTCGCCCGTAGCACAGTACAGGGCGACGGATTAGTGCATTTCCCGGAATCGGTTGGGCAGCAATCTTTGCCTTCTGCTGTCGTCTCCACGATCGTCAGTCGCACCCCAAGTGCGCCATTGAATTTGCAAGTGAGGCCCGCGATGGTGAACGGCGAAGCTAGCGACTCAGCAGTGCAATTGACATGGATGCGACCGTTGAATGCGGGGGGCGAACCAGTCCTGAACTACGAGATTCAATACGCTTCGGAGAAAGACAACTTCCTGAAATGGACCACCGTCACCGGACCTATGCGCGACAACGACGAAGAAAGCACACAAATCTCAAACCTTGAAAAATCTCTAGTCCACCAATTCCGCGTAGCAGCTCAAAATGCCAAAGGTTTGTCGCCTTACTCGGAGATTGTCTCGATGATCGTCGGCACACCGCCACTGGTTGCTCCTCAGAACTTGCGCGTAGTAGCCAGACAGGAGGATGCTTTGATCTGGCGTTGGGACCCTGTTGGAGAACCTCAATTGTGGGGCACGCCTCGTGGGCCGTTCGATTACTATGCTGGAGTGGCTGTAGATGCCCTAGACGAGAGTAGCTACGAGGAAACGAGGAATTCCCTAGTAGCGAATCGTAGTGCGGCATTGAGAGCACAGAAGAAATACTTGTACGGTGGCGCGGCGCTTGAGGGTTACGTATTGTACATGGACGGTGGCAGGAATGACGGTTTTCGACCAATCTACGACGGTTACGGTGCGCCAAGTGTCACTTACTTCGTCGTGACCAACATCAGCCGAGGCTTGACCTACCGTGCTCGCGTGGCAGCAGTGAACGCGATCGGCGAAGGACCGTGGTCAGGTGTGGCGAGCTCAATCGCTGCTATTCCGCCTTCGAAACCTCTAGGATTGAGAATTGCATCTTCGAATCCAACTACTATCAGAGTTGGCTGGAACCGACCAGACGATGACGGCGGATCGAGGCTAGTGTCCTACAAGCTAGAACGAGACAGTGGCAGAGGCTGGGAAGTTTTGCAAATCGTCAATGCTACGATTCGAAAATGGATCGACAAAGGTCAGGAAATCTTTGATTCTGGTGCAGCATTCGGCCTTGCTCCCACAACAAAGACAGCAACTCTTGTTCCGGGTCTGGTCACCGGCAAAGCGTATCAGTATCGTGTTGCAGCGAAGGCGATCGCGAACTCAGCGTATGGATCGTACAGCGACGTTGTGACGGGTTATGCGGCAGCGCTTCCTATGGTGCCGACGCATTTGCAATTTCCGAACTACACGCGGTTCGTCGAGTCAGGCGACAAGGGACCGGAGCCTAACACGCGAACTAGTGTCGCAGTCACGTGGCGTGCCGCGACTGACGAGTCTACTCTAGTCGGCACCGAACTTTTGCACTATCGTGTCGAAATCGATGATGGTTTAGGCGGTACGTTTTACATCGCGAAACACACTCGCGACACTTTCGCTTACATCAGCGGCTTGCAGTCAGCGCGTGAATATCGCATCCGTGTTGCAGGTGAAAACGTCGTTGGTTTAGGCCCTTATACGACGGCCGTGACGCAGCGTGCTGCCACGGTCCCTGGGCAGATGGAGCCGCCGTATGCCAACTCGGTTTTGCCCTACGATCCCGACAATCCACAATTAAAGATCGCATGGGACCCTCCTAGAGACAATGGTGGCGCAGATATAGAGGGCTACAGAGTCTTCTTCGACGAAGCTGAGTCCTGTCCGAAGTACGACGGACGCGTCGCTTCGCAGTTGAGATTTGCGATTGTGAAGTGCACGCCAGGCACGCAGTACAGCATTACGGTGGTTGCGAGGAACTCTGTTGGCTACGGGCCACCCAGTGCGCCGACAACACGGGTTTGCGGGTCTGAGCCAAGTAGCCCTTACAACGTGCGGTTGAAGCGGGTTACACCAGTCAGGGCCATTGACATGATCGACACCAGGCAGCCCAACTCGCTCACCTTGATCTGGGATCCTCCTCGAACAGCTGGCGGCACTCCAGTTTTGAAATACACGGTTTACCGTGATCAGGGCAATGGAGACGAAGAGTATCAACGGGTTTGCGAGGTGGTTTTCACGGAATGTGTAGTAATCGGTTTGATCAATGGTCGGACGTACAAGTTGTACGTCGTCGCGGAGAATGCAGTAGGGATTAGTCCGATAAGCGCTATCTACGTCGCGGAGATGAAATGCACTCCTCTAGCGGCTTTCTCAGCCCCAGTCGTGAAAACGAGTGCGGAAACCCAAATCACCATGAAATGGACTGAGCCGGTGAGCGACTGCGGGAGTCCACTCACTGGCTACAGGTTGTACCGAAACGGCAAGCTTGTGAGTCCTTTGTCGAACGGAATCACAGTCCAACCAAGCGTCGTGGACTACTCGATTTCTCAGCATGAAGTGACGATGTCGTTTTCAGTGGAGAAAGCGGGACGAGCGTGGATTAACGTTTTGAATCCGGAAGACGTGGCAAAGCAGTCGATTGCGACCATCAAAAACGGCACTGACGCTTTAGGGTTGAGCACTTGCAAAAGGCTAGAGGGTGGAACGATGGTGGTGAACCAAGGAGCGAACACGATCACTCTGACAAACTGCAACTTCCCTGTGAATGACAAGACACCGGATGTCGGTCGAATCTTCACTGTTTTGCTCTACGTCGAAGGCAGGAAAGGCTTGGATGATGACGGCGTGATGTCCTCGCCGTTGAATTTCACTGTCTCAAGACCAACTGCGAGCTTCGTCAGGCCTGTCGCTTTGGCGGGTATTAACAAGCACAACGTCACAGTCATGTTCGAAACCAGCATGAGTGCCGGTCTCTACTGGCTCAACGTCGTGGTGAACACGAACCGACCACTTTTGACGGTTACGACCCTGAAACAAGGCAAGTTCGCAGAAGGAGGAGTCGAGTGCGCAGTGCCCGGTCGTCCAGTGTACGGCAACATCTACCACAGTGTGCACTTGACCAACTGCCAATTGCGTGGTGACACTACTTACTACGTCATCGTCTACGTGGAAGACAGAGGAACTACACATCAGAAAGGGACAATGCACGCACCTGTGCCAATGTTGGTACCACCTAGCAACGACTTCCGCATTGTCCCGAAAATAGTTGGCGACGTTGTTGCACGACAACCAGAAGGCAGTGACGTCACGGTCGAGTTCGGTGCGGCTGCAGCACCAGCGGAGGTCTTTGTTGCTATCTATGTCGCCGATTACGGACATGGAGTGACGAAGACCAAAGTGCGAGACGGTCGTGACGCTCTGTGCGCTGGATCAAGGATCTTGATGACAACGGGGTTTTTGGACACTGCAACAGTCAGCAACTGCCCTCTTGAGTCTAGCACATTGTACAAGGTCTACGTCTACATCGAGTGGGAGACCAACCCTGCTGCTTCTGCGGATGGACGTCTCTATTTCCCGATCGAAATCGTCACAAATAGTCCTTATCTGACCAACTTCTTCACTTCTGCTCCTTATTTTGACACGCAGAAAGCGGCTGCTGACGTGTCTCCAACAAACGTGCGTTTTTACTTTGCTGCGAACAACACTGGTTTGCTTTTCGCTGGCTTGCGGGATAATCCACCGAGTGACGACACGTGCGGAGCTTTGGACTTGAGCCCGGCTCTTTTCAAACAAGATGTTCCACCATTTCTGTGCGGCAAGTACGCTCACATGATCACGGAGGCTAAGCAGATTACAGCCGTGGACTTGGAAAACTGCAATCTAGAAGGTGGCAAAGCCTACGAACTCTACGTCTACGTCGAAGATCACAATATGGTTGCGAACTACTATGCTGGGACTATGAGTGACGCAGTTCGGGTGGATATTCCGTTCTCGAACGCGTTCGGTGGTGCAGAAGTAGTAGATAGGCAAAGAAGCGCCTCTACGACGAAGTCGCACGATAGAACCGCAACAGCTGACGGAGTAGGCTTTGCTGTGACAGTGTCAAAGAACGGTCGTGGTTGGGCAGCGATTTTTGACAGTAGCAGAGTTCCGACAGTGGATGTTCAGGCAGTGAAAAGCGGTAGTTTCGCAGTTGGTAGTGCAGCTACGTGTCGTATCTCTGGCGTAGCGGTGAATTCATCCTACGTCGACGGAGGAGGAGACATGTCAAGTTTGGTGGCCGTGTCAGATGATGGCGTAACAACTATCAACCGAACTTTATTGACAACTGATCAGGCCGTCTACAACTGGACCCTTACCGGTTGTTCTCTCACACGACAAAGGAGTTACTCCTACTACCTGTACGTAGAAGACAATCGAGGCCAGAACGACGGAACACTCTTGGGACCGATAGCTCTTCCCTTGCGTGACCATTCCAACTACTTCTTGACAGATCAAGATTACGGCGCACCGTATCTCAAGTCCACGCCAGCTACGACAGACGTTTCGTTCGGCTTCACGGCAGAGTATGATGGACTTTTGTGGGTCCTTGTCTACGAGGACACGACCTACACAGGTGATTGCACAGTAGATGGAGGTCCGTCGATTTCTGCTGGTCCTATTTCTGGTAATGACAACATTCCGTCTTTCTTGTGGTGCAAGGAGTCCCTGAAAGTTGGCGGTGGGTCACCATTTTCAACAGCAACGTCTACTACGATCGGCGTTAGTACTAGTGCTACTAGTTCTAGTATCTATTCTAGTAGTGGAGCTTTAGTCGCTGGCGTGGATCTTCAAAACACCACTGACACAACTGGAACGACTGTGGGATATCCATCTTCTGCGCAGAAAGCGATAGGAATCAAAGTCACGTCTTTAGAAGCCGGATTCGCTTTGGTCCCAGTAGGTCGTCAAGACAACATCACAGTCACTGCAGGCGTGACTGGACGCGTGGACATCACAGGAGTTTTCGAACAGGGCAAGAAATATGTGGCGTTCTTCTATATCGAGGATACCCTTGGTCTGAATGACGGTTCGATTACTGCTGTCCGCGGTATCGAAATTCCAACTGATGGCATAGCCTCAATTGCTTTCAACTGCTACCCCTATTTGCAAAGTACACCCACCAACAACGGTTTTGATTTCAAAGTCGCTGCAAATGAATCTGGATTGCTTTGGGCTCTGTTGATGGAAGAGCGGCACGCAATGATGCTACCAAACGCGCCATGGAACACGCCAGTCACGGCGGAAGATGTCAAATACAGAGCAGGCAAATTCGCACCAGTTGCCGGCGGTGGTGGGATTGCGACTTGTTTCTTGGATGCGGTGCCTGTCTTAGCAATTGCGCGCCGGTCAGGAGATCATAGTAGTGGATTTGCTTCTTTGAGTGTGACGGGCTGTGATCTAGATGCGGATACGCGATATTCGGCTTTCGTGTACATCGAAGCACAACAGCAAGACGCGAATAATAGTACTGTCAATGGTACTCTGGCGCCGAGCTTCACCGTCATTTTGCCGAGTTCCAACAAGTTGTGGCACTACCATGTGACTACGATCCCAACATAAGGCTCAGCTTTCAATGGTCACCATTTAGATTGGAGTCACTGAGATCGAAGAGGCGACCCCTCGAGAGAACAGGGGAAAACGAAGGGAAAGGGAAGAGCTTTGAAGGGGGGCCCCTTCCGTTCAGAGTCAGTGACCATTGAATGCTGAGCTTTAACCAACGTACAGTAAAAGTGCAGGAACCAATCTCGAGGTCATGGTGGGTGCCGAACAAGCAGGACAAGTCTGGGTGGCTGCTTTTCCCATGAGTGCCTTCGTCGAGGCTGCTGCGAAGATGAGTCTAGGGAATTATTCACCGACAACGAGCAGAAGACGTTTGTCTGGAGTGGAGGGAGAGGGTCTCGAAGAAGAAATAAATATCGCAACTCCAAAAGGACGCTTTTCTCCTCGTTCCTTAAACGAGTTGAGCATCCTAGCAGAACAAGACGGCAAAAGAAGAAAACTGCAGTATTCCTACGGAGGCGGCAGCACTTCCACCGGTGGCAGTGGAGTGACAGCGGCTGCAGCAGGATCGACAGGGACAGCTGTCACCACTTCAGCATATTCAGGAACTACTAGTGTTGCTTCTTCCAGTGCGACAGGTGCCGGCTTCTCGGTGACTACAAGCACGTTTTCGTCTGCCGGTCTTTCGTCTTCTGATACAAGCTCTGAGTCAGCAGAGCCCACTGTTTTCATTTCCGGCATGGCTCAAACGCTCTCCGCGACTGTTGACTACGCTACAGTGGCGTATGGCGGCACTGCAACTGCATCTTCTATTACCCCTGCCACCGCTTACATGATGACCGCGGCGCCGACTTTATCATTAGCGTCCGCTTTCGGAGAGTACAGCTATGATGACGCGCAGTTCTCTAGTGCATCGACTACCACAACCGTTGCACCAGTGTACGCCTTACTTGACTTTCGACTCCCCGTGTCGCAAATCAAGAGCGGTGAAGGCGCTTTGTGCGTTTCTACCGTTGGAAACTATACGTCTACAGCCCAACAAGGGCACAACATCTCTCGCACACCTGGCTTAGACACCATGCTGCAATTGACCGCAGAACGGGCTCCTTTGCCGGATCATAGTTGGGTTCCTATGCATGCAGCTACGATGGCGGATATGGCGAGTGGACCTGCTTATTTGACTTTGAACCTGATCAACTGCAGCATCTCAACAGGTGAACCTTATGGAGTCGTCTTCTACGCTGAAGGAGTCAACAACGCCTCAGATGGATCCCAGTACTACTTGCGAGCAATCACGCCAGTGAGCAACAGCTTCACGATCAATCCTTATGCCGTTTCGGCAGTGTCTGCGAACGGAGTAGACGTGCAGATTGCCGTGACTCGACTCGGTTCATTGGGCGGCTCGATTTGGGCGTTCATCGTGAACGAAGCGACCTATTTGAGTGGTGCGCCGGCAGCGTCGAAAGCTGCTGCTAAGTCTCTGAGTGGGGCACAGGGTACTAGCAACTGTCAACGAAGTGGCGAGTTGATCTCTGACACTTTAGTACAATTGGTCGGTTGCAACCTGCGAAAAGGCGAGACCCATTACGTCTACGTTTACGTCGAAGATGATCAGAACAACGACGACGGCACCTTGGCCCCAGCGCTGCCGATCTACGTCCCTGCGTCGAATTTGTTCACGGTGCCTGCATATCTGAAGTCCACACCCATAGCGGATGGGGTCCAATTTAGGTTTGTGGCTTCCGAAGTGAGTGGCAAACTCCATGCAGCCGCGATTAGTGACGCTGATTACCAACTACGACTGGCGAATGATTCCATGACCAACACAACAGCTAGCTTGGCGGAAACAGTGGTAAGCCTAGCTCAATCGGGCGGCACGAGTTACAACTTCCAAGGGTGCTTCCTCCATGGCATTGCCATTGACACTTCTGTTACCACACAAGCAGTTACCGGATGCAACTTCTTGCCCTTCACAGACTATCATCTCTTCGTGTACATCGAATCCGCGACCTCTGCAGGACTAAACGACGGAAGTCTAGCAATATTGCCGATCAACATTGGTCCGGGTTATAGGAGTAACTACTTTTTGTCGAATCCTGTGGTCGATACAACTTGGCTAGATTTCTCCTATGACAAAGTCTATTGGTCCATCGGAACAGCCGCTGAAGCAGGCTACATCTGGGCCAGTGTCGTGTCCGAAGACGCCATTGCAGACATCACCACATCGGGAGAAGTGAAAGCCGGCAAGTACTCTCATGGCGGGAAAGAGTGTAAAGTTAACCGAGAACTGCACTTTTCCCAAACTTTGATGTTCGGGGTACAGGATTATTACACGAAGGTGTTCAGGGAGTGCGAGTTGGTGATGGAGAGGACGTACTACTTGGTGGTTTACGTAGAGGACATCCTAGAGCAGAACGATGGAACGATTGCGTACGTGAAATTCACAGTTCCGACAACGACTTTGCCCTACGAAGCAGACCCATTGGTCTTGAAAGGCACAGACAATCAATTCACTGGTGTGGTGCCAGGTGCGAGACACGTGTATCATGTTCGTGGTGTGAACGACGCGGGAGTTGGTATGCCGAGTGGTAAGTCAGACTCGGTCTACAATGCGGCGCCGCCATCAACACCGTTGCCTCCTGTAGTAACGCACAAAAGTCGTACTAGCGTGAACCTGAAGTGGGAGCCACCATATTCGGGCGGTTTGCCGGTTGTTTACTACATTTTGTACATGGCGCAACAAGAGGTGATCGAGCACGTAAACCCACGATCTGGGGCTCCGAGTCAGGATACGTATAACAACTTCCACTTTCAAGCGCCTTACTTCTACTATCACGCAGACGGAGCAAGGTTTGTGCAAGTGTATCACGGCAGCGACCCAGAGTACAGTCGATCGGGGCTGGTGCAAAACGCACAGTACCGGTTCCGAGTCAGGGCGGCTAACGCTGTAGGCGTCAGCAATGTTTCCGATATTGTGAATGTGACTTTATGCGCACGACCTACACCACCACGCCATGTGCGGATTCATTCGCGCTCCGGTACTCTGATCAAAATCCGATGGGATGAGCCTGAGGACACTGACGGCTGTCCTGTAGTCACTTATCGTTCTCGCGTTGACGGGATCCTACAGAATGAAACCATGGCTCGGAGGCACTGGATCGATCCTGCCGTGCTAGATACGGCTTACACATTTGAAGTTCGTGTACGCACAGAAGGAGGCACAAGTGACTGGACAACACCGATCATGATCATCGCTGGCGAGTCACCTGGTGTCATACCGTTTACACCAACGGTTTTAGCTTCAGACCGCACTTTTGTCTCCTTGCAGTGGCCAGCAGCTTCGCAATACAGCTTGGGCGGTTTGCCTTTGCTGTTCTACCGAATCTACGCGAGAGTCAACAACACGCAGAATTATACGTACAACGACACTCCGACAGCGAGTGATCTATCGATTACGTTATATGCGAATTATTCGCAAGGGCAGAGCGGGACAGGACCTAACGGCACTGACATTCCAGGCGCCCTCGAGACTGGCACACTCTACTGTTTTGCTGTGGCAGCTATGAACAATATCAGCGCGATCAACAATTTGAACGACCAACCACCCAACTTCTCGCCTGAGAAATGCGCTTGGACGGCTGTCGTACCGGATCCACCGATTGCGGCGGTGTTTAACAGGTCTGTCTTAGAGCGTGTACAGGTGACTTGGCCAGACCCTGCAAATAATGGAGGCACAGACATCGATTTCTACGAAGTTGCGGTGCGCTATCCAGCGGCAGCGGGTCTAGGAACTGGCTTCGTAGTTGTGGCTTTGAACAAGTTCGTCGACAAGGAGTACTGGCTGCAGAACTGCATGGTGGGTGAATACTACGGTTTCCAGTTCCGATCGCATAGTCCAGTTGGGTATGGGCCTCATTCGAGCGAGTTCATCACTCAATGTGCGTCAACAACGGAACGACCAGCCGCGCCAACCAGAGTTTCGTCTTCGACCGAATCGATCGGCATTCAGTGGCAACACCCAGTGAAAAACGGTGGCCAAATCAACTCCTACCGCTTATTCCGTGCCTTAGGAGACGGACGTGGGAGCAACGCCAGTGAGTTCATCTTGATGCAGGATCGCAATGAGACGTCAGCGATTTTCACACCCGTTGTAGCTGGCCAAGAATACCTGTTCAAAGTTCAGGTTTACAACTCAGTCGGCTATTCCGAAATCTCGGACGTTTTGGCGATCACAGCAGCTGGCATTCCTTCTCAAGTTCGAAGTGTCTCGTTCGATAATATGGGCTACGAGTCGGCAACGAACATCAGCTGGCTTCCTCCAGCGACTGACGGTGGCAGTCCAATTTTCCAGTATATCATCTACTATGGCCTCGTAGGCGAGCAAGAACCAATCGACCGGCTCTTGTGGCAAGGGACAACGACTTCCACAGGATTGCTTCCGTTCAGTAGTGGTGTGTGCTATCAGTTCCAAATCTTCGCGCAGAACGCGATCACTGAGGCGTTTGGTATCCGTAGTCCATCGTCGGATACGAAACAGTGGTGCTCGGCAGTGAAGCCCTCGTTGATCACTTTTACAGTGATCGATAGTGATGTCGGCTCCCTCACCCTGAAATGGGAACCTCCTGCACTATCTGGCGGAGCTTACATCTTCGCCTACAACATCTACGTTTACGCGCAGGAAGGTGGTAGCGTCTCCGATGCGGATGCATTGCGGTTTTCAGGGCTGACGTTCGAACAGAAAGTGACTGAGCTGGCGACGAACTTCCCCTATTTTGTAGAAGTGCGTGCCCAAACAACCGCTGGTGAGTCGCCATCAAATGCGATTGCAGTCGTGGTGTGCGACAAACCAGCCACAGTGTCGAACTTCACGATTTTAGAACGCTCGGCTGCTAGTACGAAATTCTCGTGGATAATGCCAACGCAATTCGTGTATTGCCCCATTCTTGGATACAGCATTTTCACTGGTCTGTCGGCTAATAGCTTCACGAAGATCGGGCAGTTAGAGGGTAAAACCTCAACTGCTTTCGAGTACCATCATGCAGTGCCAGGCGTGGGCCGTTACTACAAAGTCGTCGCAGACAACTTCCAAACTCGCAATTTCTTCCAGTTGGGCACTACATCCAGCGAAATTCTCTTTGCTTACACAGCTGGCGCGCCTGCACCACCAACGGGACTGAGTCTGGTGAGCAAAGATCTGACAACGGCTTCCTTGAGTTGGACAGCACCCACTGACAACAGTGGTTCACCAGTCACAGGTTACTACGTGCAAAAAGACGATGGCAGGAACGTAGGAGGCAGAACCTACATCGACGCATTGTCTTCGGGTGAAGCTTTACCGACTACCACGACTTACACTGTCACTTCGCTCCTGACTGGTTTTACGTACAAGTTTCGTGTCGCTGCAGCCAGTGTCGTGACGACGAGCAATCAACGCGCCGATGCTTATCCAAGGTTCTCAGACCCGATTTCAGTTGTGATCGGTCGCGCGCCGTCGCAGATGGCAGCGCCAGTGGAAGTTCCTGGAACGCGAACCGCAACAGGCTTGGCTGTGCGTTGGAGGGCACCAACTGACTTTGGTGGACAAGTTTTAGAAGCTTATCATCTCTTCCGTGATGACGGCATTAGCGGTAATGCGAACATTCTAATCACAACCACTGCAGTCAGCGTTCTAGAGTTCACTATAACCGGTTTAACCCCAGGAGCTCAATACAGTTTCGGCGTAACAGCAGAAAACGCAGCCGGCGTCAGTATCTTATCGCCATTGCTGACTGTTTTCGCGGGTCAAGGACCGGAGGTGCTCTATGCGCCTCAACGTGATACCAGCATTCGTACTAGTGGTGTCCAGATCAATCTCAAATGGCAAGCTGCAGATATTTCGAAGTCTAACAAGGGAGTGCAGTATTACCGGTTGCTGAGAGATGACGGCTTGTACGGGGATTTTGTAGAAGTCGGAACAACTACTTTCCTGAACGAAACTGTCGGTTCTCTTGTCGGAAGTCGTTACTATCGCTTCGTTGTGCAAGCGAAAAACGAAGTTGGGTGGGGCCCTTTCAGTCCAGTGTACCGTAGTCAAGTGTGCGGACAGCCGCAGCATCCAGATACTTTTGAATTTGCAGAGTACTACGACACTGCAGTTCTATTACGATGGACCAAGCCAAGTGACGGCGGCTGTTCGAACCCCACGCTGACGAAGTACGAAATCTTCATGCGGAACGTGGACACCAACGGCGACTACACAAAGATTTACAAAGGCGAACCAACGCAGCTGTTCTTCAACCAGACGGGTTTGACTGCGAATGTGCGATATCAGTTCCAGATTCGTGTGTTCAACTTCGATCAAGCGTCAACAGTTTGGCCGGATGATCGAATTTTACTAGCTGGCGCTCTGCCGCAGAAACCTGGGAATCCATACTTTGTAGTTGCACCTCTGGCAACTACGATCCAAATGGCATGGGCCAAACCGGTTTCCGCTATACCGATCTTAGGCTACCGGGTGTACACCGACGACGCGCAGTTTGCTGCGATCGGGACTCTGAAGGGCAGGACGGCTGGAGAGGAAGCAACGAACTTGACTTTTACTGGCCTGACTGCGGGTGCGAAGTATCGTGTGCAAGTAGAAGCTGAAAACGCCAACGGCTATGGTCCTCGGTCGGGTGTCACGGAGTTCTACGCCAGTTTGTCGCCCAACGTGCCGGCGTCGATCTCGTACTACAACAGCACGAAGGGGAGCGTTTTCGTACAGTGGGAACAACCTGTACTGCACACTGTGAACGACGATGCGCCGTTTTCGAGTTACAATGTGGCTTGGCAGAATACCAACGGTGCAGACGGTAGTGCGATCACCGCGGAACAGGTCTTCACGATGCTGCCTTCAGAGCGTTTTGCTAGTCCACCATTAGCGCAAATTATGGGCAACTACGGGAATTTCACGACCTCATCTTTGGTCACCTACAGAGTGCAGGCGTGTACGGTGAACACGTGTGGACCGTATACGGATCCTCTGACTTTACTGCCAGCGGGCATCCCGGGACAGCCGAACAAGCCTTTTGTAATGAGCACGATCACGCAAAGCGTGGCACAGTTTGGTGTGCCACTGTCCTGGGCACCTTTTACTTCGATCGATACGGGTGTCGAGGCCTACGCATTTGCAGTCTACAGTTCGAAGAACATGACCAGTCAGGACCACTTGGAGTCTTACACTTTGCATGGAAACGCATTTGGCACCACTAGCTACAACTTCACCTGTGTCAGCGAGGAAAATTACTTCGTGAAAGTGGCAGCAATCAATGGAGCTGGTGGAAATTACTCAACTGATTCAGGTTCTCCACTTTACACAGCCAACCTAGGACCCTTTTCGCATCCACTCCACGTTGTCTGCGTCGACCGACCTTTAACGCCACCTCCTCCTAGCATTGTGACAACACAATCTACGTTAGCTGTGATGTTGTTCAAACCGAATTCTACGCAGCTAAGAACAGCCACACATGTCGGATGGGAGATCAAGATCGACGACTTGGATGATGGAACGACCGATCGCTTCTGTTTCACAGCCACTGACGTGATTGCGGATCGCTTTTCCCTGCCGACAACAAACACCACAACTACAACCGCAACCATGTTCGATCACTCATTGGCGAACCTGTATGCGCCAAACTTGAGTCCGATTTATATTTTGGACAGCGCGTTTGTTGTCTCAAATTTGCAGGCGACAGTCATGGCAGCCGTCGCCACCGATGCGCAGAGCACATTGGAGGCGCCTAGTTATCAGTTCTCTAGTTCGGGAGGCGCTGTGTCGAACTCCAGACCGGGAACATACGAGTCCTACAGTGCTTACTATCTGCGTGCGTTGTCAACCTTAGCGGCTCATCCGAGTTCGACACCGATGGACTTGCCAGGAATCTGGCTTAGGGCAGCGGAGGAAGAGCTCGGCATAAGGCGGAAGTTGGGCAGAGCGGACATCTCTGAGATAGCTAAAACGAGGGATGCTCAACAAAGTTCATCTTCGCTTGAGGATAGCAGTGATACGTCTACGAGTACTACGAGAAGAGATCTGTTAGAAAGCAGCTCTTCAGCGGACTTGCTGATCAAACCAGGACCAACACGAAATCTCATGCTCTACGGATCTACTGAGGGGCCAGGAGGTGGATATACAGTGTCTGGGTTCGCCAGATCTGCATCCTCGGCGACAACAATCACGCGTCTTTTGCAAGAAAACGAAGACACAGTGAATGCCTACGAGTATGAATCTGCGCTCCGACGCTCACTTGCTTTACTTTACCCACATCCTTCGCTATTTGTTGTTTACCCTGGTCATCGGTACACAGCTACGATTCGATTATGCAGCAATATGGGCTGTTCCGATGCGTCACCTGACAGTGCTATTACCTATGCCGCCGATTCGCCTGGTGCAGTTGACAGCCTAGCGGTGTTTGAGTCTAATGACACGCATATTTCCTTCTCTTGGGATTTCGTCAACGGATCAGCGAATGGCGCACCGTTGACAGGTTTCTGTATCTACGCCAGTCAGATGCCTCTGTACACGCCTTCGACGACCACGGTGAATACGACGGTTAACAACGTCACGACGGAGTCGCAAGTTACCTTATTCCCGAACGCCGCTTGCGAAACATGTGGCGCAAAATCGAAGATCGATATTGGTGATCCGAACTCCAGAAATTACACATTTAGCTGCGTCGAGGGCGTTTTCAACGGATCGGAGAAGGTGTTTTTCTTCCAGGTGGCAGCAGAGAACCAAAACGGTATCGGAGATCGCGGTGAAGTCCTCACAAGACGCTGCTCAGCGAAACCGGATCAGCCTGCTGCGCCGTTGTTTATCTCGACAGAGTCGAACCAGTCACAGACTTTTGGCTTCACAGTACCGGCGTTGCATTCGGAATTGCTCGTGAGTAGTCAGATGTATCGCGCAGGACCGGTTTCGGTGGATAGCACAACTTACAGCCTACATGCCAGCACGACAGACGTGATGAAACGAACCTTCGCCTCCACTGGCATGGTTCCTGGCGAGTTGTACAGGTATTACATCACCGTGACCTCGAAAATTGGAGAGTCAGTTGCTAGTCCTTTCCTAGAGAAAGCAGCTGGAGCTTTACCAACTACTGGCACGATATCTTTCGTAAGCGCCACGAATAACAGCGTAAGAGTGCAAATCACTCTGCCTAGTACCTGGCCGGGAACCGGAGGCGCGAACTTGACGGAGTACAAGTTCTTTACTTCATCTGATGGGGTGACGTTCGATTACGACAGTCCGAACGAAACTGTAGCTTTACCCTCTTTTATCGCAGACTACAGCAATTTCTACTACACGCGAGACGAATGCACTACTGGGGAGTGGCAGTATTTTCGACTACAACTGAGGAATCTAGTAGGCATCGGAGGAGTGAGTGACACCTTCCAATTCCGCTGTTCCGCGCCACCAGCAAAACCACAGGCGCCTACACTGGTAGAGGCGACGAAAACGAGTATCAGTGTAGCGGTAGAGAGGATCGATAGTGACTTCTTAAACTTGGCGAAGCATGTCAAATACGTTTTTGCAATAGATGATGGAGCTGGAGGTGCGTTTACCAGCTACGACGTGTTTGACGAGACAGCGAGAACCTATAAATTTGTAAATTTGACGACGGGAAATGCTTACCGCTTCACGGTGCAAGTGTTTTCAGACGCGCCAGGTCAATCTCCCGTGTCGGACATTGCAACCTACTACGCTGCCACGAATCCTTCTGCGCCTTTGAATGTGGTGAGGACAACAAGCACTCAGACTAGTGTTTCGGTTATTTGGACTGCGCCAGCAGATAATGGAGGCCTACCGATTACTAGCTACAACGTCTACGCCGCTTTTGCTAGGTACGACTATACCGACAACGCGACGAGTTATTACCCTTACCAAGGGGTGGCGCCAGCGATCTACAGCAGCACACCTTTGGCGACTGGTGTTGGTACGACCACCTTCACAGTTACCGACTGCGGAGTAGCAAATTATGGCGGCAGTGTCTGGCTCAAAATCGCAGCATCGAGCTTGAACGGTCTAGGGGATATGAGCGAAGGCAGGCGGTTCATCTGTGCTCCCTTGCCTGGCGCTCCGTCGGCGCCGACGTGGGTTAGTTCGACGACTTCGAGCGTTTCGATCGCCTATAAGATGGATGCAGAAACGTACAACGTGACTGCAACAGGCTACGCTTTGTATCATAACGACGGTTTGGGTGGCACGACTTACACACGACTAGCTTTGGAGTTCGATACGAATCCTGTGAGCTTCACTTTGGACAATTTAGGCTCTGCCAACGGTCGACTGTATAAGTTCAGATTAGCTGTGGTAGCGGAAGTCGGTGAAGGTGCGCAATCTGGTATTCTAGAAGCCTACGCAGGAAGTCCAGCTGGTGCTCCAGCTGCTGCAACTCGTGTTAGTAGTTCCTTCGATTCCGTCGATTTCCAATGGGTATCTCCAGGATCCAGCCAGAGCGGTTTACTAGTAACCGAAGTCCGCGTCTTTACCAGTTCGGACCCTTATTTCTTCAACGCGACACCGGTTGCGACGTATCCCTACGGAACGACAACGCACACACAGTTGTGCGAATCCGTGGCGGGTCCTCAGTGGACCGTGAATACGACAAATGTAGTGCAATTATCCGGAGGAGTCAACCTTTCGAGTCATTTTCCGTATGGAAGTGACTACAACTCGAACTTGGCAGCGATGGCAAATTTGACGCAGACGGCGCTTGATAGTATTGAACTAACTCTTTGATGATTCGATTTCGATCCGTTTTCTTCGTTTACATAAAACTTTTTTCTGCAGCATTGCTTGACAGCGGAACATTTCAGTTTTCGACACTACACTTATTTCATCCAGGTACACTTCTCTACACCCTCGAAGGCGACCAAGCTGATCTAACCTTCGTCAATTACAACCTTACTGGCAAATACGTCTATGTGCGTACGCAAGTGGTCACTCTAGATTTTTTCTACGGAGCCTTTTCTCCAGTAGTCGGCTTTTTCTGTGCTCCTCCACCTACTGCGCCAACAGTCTTCGAGGATCTAGCCGCGACAAGCGGGACACAAGTCGGCATTTACTGGAACCCTGGCAACAACTTTGGCGCTAGAACAGTGCAATACAAGGTCTTTGATGCGAATACGAATGCTTTGCTAGCAACTTTGAACGGTGGCTCCGGCAAGACCCCAGAATTTGTGCACACAACTGGCGTCACGGCAACGCAGACCTACTCATTTCAGGTGTCCACTGTGACTGAAGTAACCGAAGGACCGAAAAGCACTGCTGTTAGCGTAGTCGCGTGTGGTGCGCCGAATGTGAACACCACAGGACCAACATTGCAAGCGGGTCACAAAGTCTTGAATAGTTCAACAAACACTTACACCGCACGGCTGGACAACTACAATTTGACGCTCGGATGGGCTGACGTGTTTGACACTGGAGGTTGTCCAGTGACGGAATATCGCGTGTACAGAGAAACAGAGACGGCAACGACAGCTGTGGTACCATACAAAAACGAAACGAATACAACGACAAACGTGACAACTTTGATATCATTGACGTTTAACGGCGAGACCAGCACCTTTGCGGATGTGACGGCAGACGGGACTGTTAGGTACTTGAGAGTTATAGATGGAATTGGAAATCGGTTGGTTTCTTTTCTGAAGTTCTTACAGGAGAATTTATTAAAATTGATGTATTAGGAATTCTATTTTCAACTCTTGATAGAGGCTTTTCACATTTCCGATATGAATCATGATGATGATCGTAACAAATTCCCAAATCAAACCAGCCTCAGCGACCGTACCTTCAACTACGAGACGAACACGATTTCTGCTGGTGAAGTGTACACATTCCGCGTTGGTACCAAAACCTCCAAGACTTCAGTTGGTACAACCTTTGGCCCACCTAAAGAAATCAAAGCCGCTGGTTTACCTGGGCAAATTTATGGTCAACATTTAGTGTCGATCATTCTCGGCATCTTGGTCCCCTTTTGTTCCCCTGTATTCTTCTCATGAAAAGTACAAGGCAAAAGGGAAAAGCCCAATGAAAGGGACCCGGCCGAGATGCAATCTAGCAGACTCTAACAAATCACCGCCGCACCAACCCGCGACGCCTCTGCAGGCACCACAACATCTTTGTTACTGCAATGGACTGCGCCAGATAACAATGGAGGATACTTATTCGGTTTCACAGTCTACAGAGATGGTGCTTTGGATGACACATGCGGGATGGAATCGGATCCGACGCCGCCTTTGCAGTGTACAATCACAGGACTGACGGCAGGACAGAGTCATAGCTTTCAGGTGTTGGCTACGAATGAAGCGGGTGCGGGTCCGTTATCACCTGCAGCAAGTTTTGTGATCGGAACTGCGCCAGCGGCATATAATTTGGCAGTGAGGGATGGAAATTGGAATCCAGTTACTTTCGTGGTGACTTGGAACGGAACGGATAATGGGTACTGATAGAAAGATCAAGATTTGTTCCTTTATCAGGTACTAGGGAGCTAAAGTTTAGTCATTGCGATCGCTCATAACAGGAACAGTAATTGAGGCTCAACTTATTTCACTGGTCACTGAGGTTGGCCACTGAGATCGACGAGAGGGCCCCTGGAGAGAACGGGGGAAAATGAAGGGAAAAGGGGGAGCTTTCAAGGTGGTCTCTTCCGTTCCGCATCAGTGACCACTGACTGCTGACCTTTGAAGTACTTAAGTACTTACTTACTTCTGGTTTATTTTTTGTTAATTCTGCTCAGACAGATTTCATCGTTCTCCCCTCATCCACTCATCACAGCGCCTCGATCTTCAATTTCGATTTAGAAGTCGAGGACATCGCCGCATCCACGACTGAGATCGTCTCTATGGGTGGCACCAGTGGCTCACCTTGGTCTCTCGCTACAGAACCGATCAAGACCTTAGCCGCTTCTGACTTCTCCACCTTGAGCTTCGTTGCTTCCAAAGAGTACCGCGTCAGAGTAAGAGCTACCAACAGCTTTGGAACTGGCAGTTTTACGTCTTATTCGTCTAGTATTTGGACGTTGACGACGCCGCAACCACCGTCCAATTTCGAACAAGGCAATACGCCAGCACTCAACACAACTCTTGCTTTGCGGTTCTCAGCGATGGCCTCTTCGCAAGCCGATCGTGGCGGATCTTCTGCGGCAGAGATGAGCTACTTCATCGAGGGGGACCAAGTAGATGGACTGCAAAGTACAGTAGTGAAAACCTTCAGTCCTGGTGATTGTGTCAGCGCCACCTGTACCTGGGATCACGAGACTTTGGTGGCGAATGCGACCTGGTACTACCGCATCCGATCGAAGAACCTGTTCTACCACTCAGCGTACAGCTCAGTGGTAACGGGGACGGTGGACAGGTAGCGCATGGACAGGTAGCGCATGGACAGGTAGCGCGAAAGAGGAATAGTGGAAGAGAGATGGTAGTGCATGGGTGAACAAATGGGAAGCCATGAACTTCTCCTGGTGGATATCGAGGAATAGTACTTCGCAGATAGTACTCCGCTTTAGTTAGTAGCTCTTCTTCTTTTACCTTGATGTTCGGTTCATGTGAAGATGCGAGAAGTAGGACACCAAACTGATGTACGCAGAGTTATTACAATCACGACCACCACCAGAAAAAATGAATATGGTGTTGCATCTTAATATCAGAGAAAAAGAACAAGATAGAGTCATTACAATCACGATTACAATCAGAAGGTATTCTGTAACCCAGAAGAACGAAATTAACATCTAGGGGGGTGCTACCTAACGCGCAACCTTAGTTCTATTATTTCCCGCCTCCCGGCCCTTGAGATGTAGGAACAGTACTATCGCAGGATGAAATTACTTATGCGGAGCCCGCAGCCCGGTGGTGTTTTTTTCAGATAACAATGGAATGTTGAGCCGCATGTTATTGGTGTGTATCGACCCAAAGATCAGACCTAAATGACTTCTCCGGTTGTATCTTATATATTTTCGACGTAGAATGTTTGTTCAAAACAAAGAAATGAAGACATTTGTACAAACTAGTAAGAATTCATCTGAAATTACACACCTGCTGGATATTACATCCACCTAAGAACGAAATGGCTACATCAGGATTATTACCATGCAGTACAGAAACAGATCTTGAACACTCTCCCACGTCGCATCTCGCTCCTGGACAGTATTGTTTTTAATCTTGAGCCAAGAGGCTCGTTGATATCACTTTTGTACATGTGGAATCTCGTGCATCTTCATATCATCACCCTTGATTTCCTGTCTCTTACTCTGTTCGTCAATAAACAAATACCAAGATGAAGCGAAGGCTTCGCAGGCTTATGCCGAAAGAGAACCAGAGAGAGAGAAAGCCGAACTTTACTTTTCTCGTCAAACAAATGGAACAAAGACAGAGGAGTATCTTCAACAGACTCATGAACAGACTTGCTAAAGAACATGAATAGGTGTAACTTTTTTCGAACAAGTCCGAACAAGAAAGACAAAGATGTGATATAGCAAGATGATCAAGGTAATTCCCTTGTAAAACCACGAGAATTGGATGCTTTCAAGAAGACGACCAACCCCGCGTAATATAAATGAAGATCGTGCTTCCCGACTTTTCCTGAAACATTGAAGTAGAGTCTCAACGTACTAAAGAAAGCAAATTTCCTCAACTTCCTTCTCTTTTCTTCCGCATGAGTTTTTCTTCTCCTTTGCACTAAAGGACGCAATCATGCGGCGTCGAGTCCCGATTCTAGTACTTGGGCTCGCCGCCTTCAGCAGAGCTGAGCAATCCGCTAGTGCGGCAAGTCGACCACATCGTTCACATGATGGCTATGCTAGTAGATCAGGAGGATACCTAGACCAGGAGGAGGAATATAGTCCAGCTTCATCATCAGATGAGGCGGAAGATGTAGTTTCCGGGGAAGAGGAAGAGCCGAGTCGGGAGACAATAGTCGAAGACGGAGAAGAAGACCAAGAAAAATTAAGGCTTGGGAGTAGTTGACCTATCATCTAAGAGCGTCTCTCTGTCTTCCTCAAGTAGGAAAGCCACAGAAGTCAGATACGCGAGCTAGAGACGCCAACTTTCAACCCCTAAGAAAAGACACTCAGCTACAACTTGCAGAGATGGGCACCACAGATGATCCTCCTGGTGTTGAGGCTGATGCAAAGGAGGAGGAGTCATCTTCAGAGTCAGATGTTGTGGAGAGGGATGAGAAGACTACTTCTGAAAAGCTTTCTGAAAGTGACGGGTTTGAAGACGACGTGGCAGCTCCTGAAGAAGATGACTTAGTAGCCTTTGCAGAAGTACTACGAAATGGAGGTCGTGAAGCTATAAGTGAAGACGGGCCAGATGCGCCCGGGGATGACGTCTTAGGTGGAGATCATACGAGAACTACAGCAGATTCAGATGAAGAACTCGAAGACGGAGAATCATCTAGATCTAGTTCGTTGAAAGGTGAAACTACTACTAAAGTTGTTACATCATCAAAAAAGTCATCACAGAAAGGTGGAAGAGGTGCCAAGAGTCACAAGGCGTCGAAGAAGATGAAGATGCAGGAAGTATCTTCAAGCGAGGACGAAAATGAGCAAGAAAAGGTGGAGGACACGGAAGGTGAGGAGCAAGTGCATCACGAGACGAAAAGCATTAAGGCGGGCTCTTTTGTTAGTAGCATACCTATGATTTGTATTTTCAAGACTGGCAGAGGACTAGGAAATAGGTTGATTGTGTTTGTGATTCAAAATTGAAATGATCTCTAACACCCTTCCGCGAGGCATGAAGGCCGAAGAGGACTTAACCAAGCTTCTCCAAGGCGATGGAGCTGAGGACGCTTTAGACAAGCTCGAGAAAACCCTCGACAAGATACTAGAAGAAAATAGTCAAAGCAGAGAAAAACATGTTGAGAACAAGAGTCTTCATGTTGTCGCACAAGAACAACACAATCAGGAAGTTGAACATCTTCTAGATCTTCATTCTGGTGGGGCAGGATCATCTTCAGAGAACAAGAAGGACCAAGAGCAGGTGGCGGAAAAAATTGCGCCAGTTACTGGTAGCGCTGCCGCTTTTCGACAGGTACAGGAAAGAACCTCCCTCGCAGGTGCTTCCGGTACTACTCAACAGGCGGCGACGCCACCACCGTCGCGACCATCACCGACGTCGCCTGGTAGCATGACTGCGACAGCAGTGCAGGCTAACGCTGTTCAGGCTAGTCAAAAATCTGTGGACCAGAAGAACAATATACAACCAGTTGCGGCTAGTGGCGTCGTGCCACCAGTGCAACAGCAGGCTGTTCAACCACGACAACAGCAGGCGCCCGCGCAGGCAAATCAACAGCAGCCACAACAGCAGCCACAGCAGGTAGTGGCATCTCAGCAACAGGCCCTAGCAGCTGCCAAGCAACAACCAGCGCCAGGCACTCAGTCACAGCCACAGCAGCCACTACCACAGAGCAACAACGTCAACGGAGCAGCACCCGCGCACCTGACGCAGGAAGATCTTCAGCAAGTTGCGAATCTAGTTGCGAAACAGCAGGCGCAACTCCATCAGCAATTGCCTATCTCCTCACAACAACAAAACAAGGTCGAGGAACTCCAGAACGAAATCATGGCTCTGAAAAA
Source organism: Amoebophrya sp. A25 (assembly GCA_905178165.1). NCBI lineage: Eukaryota > Dinophyceae > Syndiniales > Amoebophryaceae > Amoebophrya > Amoebophrya sp. A25. The sequence continues at coordinate 356,865 of CAJINU010000103.1, read as the reverse complement.
TGCTGGCATGCATGTTCCAGAGGAGTTGTTTCACGAATTGAAGAGACTGCATCTTCTGCAACAGCAGCAGTCATCTCCCTCTGCTGCAGGAGGAGCGCTTCTTCATGGTGGTACAAATACCGGCCATCTAGTGCCTCATGATGGGGCAACTAGTGGTGCTTTAAACCTGCTAGCTGATGAGCAGGAGAAGCTCAGGCAGAAGCGTTTGGAAGCTGAGAGGCGATACGAGGAGGCTTTGTTGGATGCCGAGGCCGAGCTGGAAGGGGAAGAGACCTGTCAGAGTCTCTACGAGTCTGGAACGCGATGCGAAGGCACGCCGATTCTCAACGGGGAAAATAACTCCACGATGGCTGATGCGGCGACGTTTACCGATATCTGCTGCTACGAACCGCCATCGGTATACGATTAATATAGTTAGAGGATGTTGAGGATGTTGCGGATGGCCTGTGACTCGAAGTGAAGAGTAGCTGCACTTTTGTTTCCGTTTTGAAAGCTTCTCTTGGATTTAATCTACATCTAGCTACGTTCTGAGTAAAGTAAGACTGCACTTGTTCCATCCTCCAAAAATCTTTAGGTGTCCGGTGTCTTCGTAATCCTACCTGACGACGCTGACACTTTTATGGCCGAGCATGCTGCGAGCAACTATGTGAGCCTGGTTGGGCCATTTACCTCAGCGTTGTCGGATCTCAACGTGAAGCAATCGAATGTGACGTTTACGGAGGTGGCGGTACTGTTGATAACTCTATTAAATACATAGTAGAGCATTACAACTAGGATTGCTAGGCTTAGAATAGATAATTTTGATTTTTTGCAACCTTGTTGTTCTAGTAGTTTTCGACTATGTTATGTATTGCGAATGATTACAGACGAGATTTTTTATCCTGATCTCCAAAAAATCAACAGAAAATCGCGGCAGCGTCTTTTTTGGATCAAGCTCCGAGACATCGCAGACACTTACGCCGACATCGAAGGAAGCGAGGGAACAGGGTACTGCTCACTTTTGTGAATAGATTGGAAAGATGGCACTACCCAAAAGATTGTCGCACCTTAACGATATTAAGCTCATAGCGATACATTCTACTTCTCCATCTTTCATCATCAGCATCATCTCCATCGTGGTTCTCGACGTCCCAATATAGTCGAGTTGGCTCAAAAAGCAGAGGTTGGCGCAGATGGGGACCTGGCTGGTATTACCCTACAACAAGACCGAGACGCCCTACAACATAAGAGAAGGCTACAACATAAGAGAAGACGCGCTCATGGTCGTGCGTCCTCGCTTGTCGAAGTTGGGAGTCAAGAAAGTGCGGCTGGTAATAGTACTGCCTCTTCTACGAAGGCTGCTGGAGAGGCTTCTGGAGAGGCTGTTGCATCCAGTACCACAGCGAGCGCTACATCTGCAGCAGCTTCTAGTAGCACACACAGCGCTGTTCCTGCTGAAGCAACTTCTCTTGTTGCACCCTCATCTTCGGTCTCAGCGCAAGATGCTTCGTCTACACCCGCTCCAGAGAACAAGGGTGTCACTGCTGCGCAAGGAACTCCGACTTCTGCAGGACAGGCAGAAGCACAACTCTCCAAACAGCAGCAATTCGCCTGGGAGTCGCCTGAGATCCAAAAGCTTGTTCAGGAGCAGTCAAATAGTGCTGGCTCTACGGCTTCTGGCGAAGCTTCTAAGGCCTCCTCTCTCCAACAGGTCAACAGCAAGCATCTGCCGGGGTACTATTCATTGGGTCAGCAGGAGCTTGGTGATAGCAGTTTTCTGATCAATGAAGAGGAAGACGGTGATAGAGCATCTTCGAGTCGTCGTGAAGACTCCTTCTACAACCGCAACAAGAACAGTCAAGCAGAGCAACAAGAGGACGACTTCAACGCAGACGAAGATGAATATGATGCACCTGAGACGCCTGATGAGGAGGCTCCTCAAGGTGAAGATTACAGTGGCAGTGGGTATCCTAGCAGTGGACTTCAAGAACATCTGAGACGCCAACATGGAAGGCGCAATCTTCGAGGACATAAGAATACTAGACGACACAAGCTTCTACAGGAAGAAGAAGAGGAGTATTTGAACCTCCAGGACTATGATTAAGGCAAAGGCTACAAGAAGTCTCCCATTTTCGGAAGCATCATGGTCCCGTTTGTTATAAGGGAAGCGGGGCACGAAGATGCTGGTGCTGAAGATGGATTTATGCTAATTCTAATATGATGAAGATGAGGAGGAAGAAGAGGATCCTTACTACGATGACAACAGTGCCGCATTGATGGAAGCAGCTGGGACGGATAAAGTGCAGCTGCAGTATCAAATCCTGTGCAAGAGCCCGGGCCATGCGAACTCAGTAGCGCAGAAACTGGTAATAAGTAGAAAAATGCGAGTAGATCATATCTACTTGTTCTAAAAGTTACAGCCTCGTAGCTGAACTTGTTGTTACCATAGTAGATGCGCCTGAGGTTCTTTCACAAAGTTGAACTTCTTCGATTTCGATAGCGTCGCAAAAATATTGAATCTCTATTATCCTTCTCCACAACATCAACTACATCAACATCACAGATGGGCCCGACCACTTATGCACTGGTCTGGTCCATCTGTGATGTTGATGTTGAATTACCAGACAAAAGGTCGGCTTGTGTAATTATTTAAGTGTCGCATGACGTAGAGCCCCCATCCCAGTTAGGGCCCTTAGTAGGCAAAACTGGCGGGCAAGACGCATCCCGTTGCAGGAAAGAGTGCTGCTATCAATCGTACTGGAAAGAGTGGAGCGGAACTACTGCGGGAAATTGTAGACCCAGGCACCAAAAGAAAATATTGGTGGCCGCGTGAATGAATGAACAACATCAACATCACAGATGGACCAGACCACGTATGCCACGATTGCGCAGAATTTTGCTAGTGCCAGTGCAAATACCGACAACGTCACATGGGTCTCCGCAGAAGATCCCGTGGTTTTGCCTCTATCTGTATCGTCGGTGACGCCTGACATCGCCGCTGCAGGTTCGTATTCGATCATCATGTTTTCAGCAGCTGGAGGAGGATTGTTCATGTTACTCTATGGCGACTGGAGAAATTTTGTATCTCTAATATCATTCACGAAGAAAAGGAAAACTGAGCAGGCTTCTTCTAGACGAAGTCAAACAGCGTAGAGTGGCCCTATAGGATTCAATTCAGAGAAGCGATCACCCCTCGGCCTCTCCTATCCATCCTATCCTATCCCTTCCCATGTGATCTTGATCTTTCTCTTTCATTCCTTCCTGTTGGTGACGTGCTGCAATGACAATTACGCGGAGACGAGGCCAACTAATCGCCGCCACAGTCCAGGAGCCCGATCACCACCTCTAGTCGGAGGTGCAGGCTCTCCAAATCCTGGCGTGGATAGGACTGGCGTGGACAGGACAGGTACTTAAATTCTGACCGAATTGCTTCGTCTTGGACTTGGTTGCAGGAACGTTAGTAGTTACAGGCAGCTAATAAACATTGTTTCACTTGATTCATTGGTCATTGGGTTTGGTCACTGAGATCGACGAGGAGACCCCTGGAGAGAACAGGGGAAAATGATGGAAAAAGGGGAGAGCTTTGAAGGTGGGCCCTTCCGTTCAGAATCAGTGACCACTGACTGCTGACCTTTGATAGGGTAGGAACGTTAGTAGTTACAGGCAGCTAATGGACATTGTTGCATTCACTCTCACTCTTCGTAACAACTAAGTATTTGAATTCGCTTCCACACGTTATCCTTACCATCCATGCACTCTTTTCAATTCAGGAACACAGCAGTTCGCCCAGCCTTCGCCTCCACGCGCGGGTGACCAAAACACAGACTCGGATTTTTGACAAGGCAGTGAAAAATTTGGAGTCAGGAGGTACGAAGAGCAAGAGACATACTAGATGGTAATGAACACTGAACAAAAACATGAAAATGAGAAAAATTAGTATCCAGTGGATGGGAGCAAAACAGTACTTGAAGTATGTGGGCTTGTTTGAGTGTAGAGTTTATAAACTAAGACTTGTTATGGAGAAGATTGATAATGAAGGACAACCACTACTACAGTGAGATCATGCATAAAATGAATCCAGAAACTTCTATTTTTTCTCTATAGTCTGCAAAAATGAACGTATTGCCTTTCTTTTCTTAATGCTATTGCTATCTAAGTATCTCACTCTTAAAACGCCTGCACAGAACGCCTTGATATTTCCTATCGCAATCCAGTCTCGTTAATGATCATGTTTACGAATGAAACGGGACACCAAAACGAAGCTATTAGTCATTTACTTGTTGTCGTCTAAGGTCGTTGAGCCGCTTGCTCTTTCGAAGAAAAAGATAAATCCCGACAAAAAGAGGGTCACTGAGCTAAGCCCTGCAAGTAGAAAACTTCTCTGATAATGAACCGACACTCACGGAACGTCTTGTCATGTGCATCGATTTCACCGGCGCGAACTTCATTCTTATAACTACAAACGCAATCTTCACAAAGGCAGACAAAGTAAGATAGACAACTCATCTCTTGACTTTCGAACTGGAGCTTTTTTCTTTTGATTTTGTTTGATGATAGAGACAAGGGCGTGGTTGACGCAATTCCACGCTATTTCGATACCACAAAACGTTGCTGGCTGCTTCTGGTTCCTGTTCTTCATTTTCGTTGGAGCAGAGTGTGGGTCGCGCGCCTCCTTCACATAGGGAGATAACGCAAAGAGGCCAAACTTGAAAAATGCGAGACGTTAAAGAAGTTGAAAAACGGATGCAAAAAAGGTAAGAATGTGCAAAGACTTTTTCGACAGACTAAATTTGGATGCAGATGGGTCTTATTCATTGAGACAGTACTGAAAAAGAGACAGAAAAAATGCCCGAACCTCCTCATGACGCACCAGCTTCCGCAGTGCCGGACGACCCTGCCGGTGCAGCGCAAGAAGATGATTTGAATAATGTCTCTTTTTCATCTGACGAAGGCGGGAAAAAAGATTGGTATCAAGAGCTGCTGGCTAAAGAAGCCGCGATCGAAAATTTGCAGGAGCAGTTGAATAGGATTACGGTATTTGAAAGAACAGTTGAATCGAATTACGGTATTTGAAATGTGCAGGAACAGTTGAATCGAATTACGGTATCTATTTTTGGAGAACTTGTTTAAGATACATTTGGGGGCATGGAATCTACTCCAAAGTACGGGCTCCATATAACGAAATCTAATCGGTAAGATTTTCTCATGAGAGTTCGGACCAGTTCCTGACAAAATTCCTTCCACCACGATTGAACCCAACGAACAGGGTCGCGTCCTAGAAAAACGAGAGGAATTAAGGACAGAACGCAAGGAGCAGCTACATATCAGAAGGGAGGCAGCGAAAGCAGAGAAGGAGATTGGGCAGATAGATGTGGCGAAAGCTGAGAAGGATAGGATTGTTATGATTCAGATGAGAACTTACTGTTGTGATTGGGATGAGATCTTACTTATGTAGTTCAGATGTATGGATAATCTCGCCAGTACAACTATCATGAATATGAATGCTGTCTCAACATCTAGGTACTTTTTCCCAAATAGTGGATAAATCTTTTGATGAGACACCCTTCTAATGTTTCCGCCAAACACAGACGAGACAAAGCTCTAGCCAACAAACAAGGTATTTTGAAGAAGATCCAGCAAGCTAGAGAAGGCATCGGAGAAACCAAGCTTCTTCATCGTGCCTTGAATAACGAGTTAGGGAGATTATCCGATGAAACCAAGACTTCTAGCGGAGCAGTCAGATCGTTGCATAATGAACTGTCAAGCTTAGACGAATTAGCTGGGGAATTGCATGAACTCTGTGTGCGGGAGAACAAAAAACGACGAGCCTTGAAAACAGAAATCTCCAGGAAAATCGAAGAGCATGACGCAGAAATGCGTGACGTGACTCGAAGAGTCGACTATCGAGAAGGGGTTCAAGAGGAACGGAAAAAACTAGTAGAGGCACAGAGCGAGTTCAGAAGATGGGAGGAAGAGCAACAAAGGATGTACTTATGGGCTTGATGTTGTTGAAGATAGATTGTAGTCTACTTCCGTATGTCGTCCAGATTTAATTGAATTTCTGATTCTTGTTCTCTTCTTCCTCTTACAAAACAAGGACTACTTCGTTAATATGTCAAATTAATACGAATTCACTACACGACAACATCAGGTACGTCGAAACCCTGCACCTGGAAACCATAGTCCAGAACCGCGAAATGGAAACTCAAGAATTGAGACGGCAATTGAAATCCCTCTGGGCTGAACATCAAGTCTTGATGACGAAAACAGAGGAGAAGAAGAAGAAGTTGTGGGCGTTGTTGGAAAGTGGAGCGACGACGTCTAGACTGGAAGGGGAGTCGAGAATGGATGTCGAAGGAGAGGGGGATGAGACTAGGGTATGTTTTTTTTCGTGTGCCTACCTACGCACGCATACAAAACAATTCACTCAATACTAGCTCAGCACGAAACTTTCAGCGCAAGAAGCACAACAAATTCAACTGCCACCATTTTTCCTACCACTTAGACAAACAGGTACTCGCCGATCCAGATCCTACGAACAATAGCACTACCCAGATGCCCTTCAACGCTTCCTCTTCAAAGCAAAACAGCAGTACATTCCTGAAAAAAGGCCACAGATGGCTCGACGCATCTCTGGATTTTCTCGAAAAGGGGCAACTATCGCTAGCCTCTACAGCCAGAGCAGGGAGCAATTCTAGACGCGGAACAAGTAAGGGGAGAACAGCTACGGGGAGAACAGCTGTGGTGCAAGAATCGACGCTGTTGAATCTTTCGCCCATACAATTGTCGCCTGCTTCGCCTGGAGTGGTGAAGAATGAAGGGTAAAGACTGCGCTAGGTCAAGCTGTAGTTGCGTAACGCCTGATGATGAATGAATACTTTTACTTCTTTGATGTTCTACGAACATCAACTGTGAAGCAATAACAAATGACTACTTAAAATCGCCACTTTGTACTGTATACAACACTACTTGGAGCATTCGACGGGAATTTATTACCATGGTTCCACTGTACACGCTTTTGGACTCATTTGTTTTCTTGAGGGGTGGTTGTACGGCATCAACCAGACGAGTGTCAAGACACGTGTGATGCAGCAGAGGGGGTCTGTGTTCTAACTCGTGTGTGAGACAACTCATTGTGGTTGTGCACCGCATGAAAAGCCATGTTGTAAATGTTGCTTGGACAAGGATGATGGATCTTTTCCTCCTATTCATGACCACCAACTGTTTCTCTGCGACGGGCCAGGTATGCGCAACCAACAGTTTCCTTAATCCCCTCGTGATCGTGTTTTTAACGCCAAATTTAATATTAGTTTACTTGTTAAGTATGTTCACACATTATAATGTTGTGAGTGAACTTCATAGTCTGTCATGGAATGAACGGCACATTGCAAAGACATAAGAACAACTTCAAACTTCAATTTATCAACATCATCACCATGTCGTCGCAACCTTCCAACGCTGCGCAACCCTCCTATGCTGCTCGCTATACCCCTGTCGTTCCACCACCTAGTGTTGGAGCAAATATTGGTGGCGGTGGAGGTTCCGTGTCGTCCACCGCAATTTGGCACCAGCAGTCATCGTCCTCAAGCGGGCACCAAGACGCTATGTTCGAGGACTATGAAGCAGAATTACGCAAGTCTTTTGAAGCTATAGATGGCGTTCTCCGAGACGAATACTCGTTGATGACAGATAGGGAGATCGAAAAGCATTTCAAGCATATGAGGCAAAACCTACAGGCTTTGAGGTTGAGGTTAGGCGCAGACCCTTTGCGGAAGGAAATGTTCGAGAGCAAGCTGAGCTATTTCACGCAGTATAGTCGCGACTTGCAGGGAAAGGTGAAGGACTGGCAAAGAGAAAGGGAAAGGAAAAAGCTGCTTTTGAGGAATCATGGCAGGAACAGTGCTGGAGGAGGCAGTTCGACCAGTGACTACGATCCCGTCAACAATCACGATCGGCAGCGATCTATCACCCGAGCAAATAATCGTGTAGAACAGCAATTGATGCAGGGACACGAGACGCTGGTGCAGGCAAATCGGGAAATGCATGAAAATGAGGACATTGCGCATAATGTAATACAAAACTTGGCTGATCAGCGAGACGTAATAACGCGCGTGAGGGAGAATATGGGACGAGTAGGCGAAGAATTGGACCAAGCGAGAGGAGTGATCGGAACGATGCTCAGGATCAGGAAGTACTTCTACACAACTCTGAATACTTCTACACTTTGAACACTTTGAATGAAGATGTGGTAAGTTTTGTAGTCGGTTTGATTATCATAATTCAACTTTAGACTGGGTATCAGTTTGGGGACCTCGAGACTGGATACAACTACTACCACTACTGCAACGGAAATGGTCTCTGTTTCAGACGTAGGCATAAAGTCTGAATATCCCTCATCCACCACATCCAACAGATCCCAGCAAAAGCGTCTTGTATCGCTTTTTCTCCTGACCTTAATCATCTGCGCCTGTGCTGCACTGGCTTTCACTAGTAATTCGGCTTCCGGCACAGTGTGTTTTGGTCTCACGGCATTCCTTTTGATCCTGATGGCGAGGTTTTGCGGTGTGTGCAATCTGAGGCAACAAGCCAGTGATGCTAGGGAGATGATGACAACGGGGTTGCTGATAAGGACAGGGCCTAGAGCAGTTTAGATTCTCTTTCCACCTCTACACAGCACACACACATACACAGACAAGAAGGGAATGTCCATAGTACTCGCTTAGATGATTCACCTCAAGCAAATCCTTGTACCAAAAAATTAACTTTTGTTGCTTGCACAGAAGGTGAAGGATGCACAGGATTATAATGGCCTAATCGTGTCGTATATCGCATAAAATGCTCGACGTCGAAGTGGTTACCCTCCTCGAAAATGTCTCTATATATCGTCAGTCGATGAATCTCTATTCGCCTTTGGAATATTCTACGCCCTCGTGTAGCTGTTCGCTGAATATGGAAAGGTACTAGCCTCGAGCGAGGATGATGAGAGGGAGAGAGAAGAAAAACAATTGCAAGCTTGTAGATGAAAAATCAAGAGAGAGAATGTGCTTGTTCGACGGAGTCGGAAGCTCGAGTAAAAAAAGAAACATGCAGAAAATTAGATGCATGATGATGAAACTTGCATCTTCCACTTTTCCCAAATGATTTCTAGATCCACAGGCCGCTGCTCATAACAGCGGGGGACCCTTGGTCCCAGGACTAATAAAGATGGTGCCGGCTTCTACTACACCATAAGTAAAAAAACTACTCAATAAATTACGATTTGATCTCTACACAGCATAGAGCCTAGCACAAAAGATGGGGAACGCTTTGCTCCAACGGTTGGAGGCGACCGTTGAGCGGGACAGGCTAGAAGAGTCCCCGACTGCGCCTGCGCTTAGAAAAATCTTCCGGTCATGGAATTCAACGGATTTGTGGACGGGGTTGAGGAGGTATTTTTGAAGTGTTGTTTAGGAGTTGATCCTTCTACGACTACGAGCTACCACCTATTTGTAACATTAAGGTGAGCTGCTACTCCATATTTGCACATACATTTACGATGGAGCTAAGAGGTTTTGTAAATAATCTTTAGTGAATATGATGATAAAGCTTGTTCTCTAGAAAAACTAATAACCTAACTACAGGTACTGGAACGAGTTTCCCAAGAGACCGGAATATTTGTCATATGGAGATATGCAACACGTGCTTTGTCTAGAGGAGTCTGAAGCGATGTTCCTGTGGGACACCTGTTCAAATACGGAGCTGGAGCAGATACGTATTTTTGTTGAAACTTGTTGTTGTTGTTTTGAAGATAAGCTTGGATAAAATGGATGTGGATAGAATGGATCATGCTAGAGTATCGCTATACTAGTGTTGGATAGAATGGACGATGCTGAAGTTAGTATCGCTATTTATAGTAGTGCTGATCCATAATTATGCGTGTTGATATTGCAGCTGAGGAACCGTGGAGAAGAGTTCAACATTCATTCACCCCTTGACCATCTTTCTCCCTATGTATCCAACTCAGATCGCAACGACATGTTTGGTTCTATATGTCTCTACTGCGGGAGCAATACCTTCGAAAAAACACGCTTCCTCTTGGCTTTATTCGACACTAACGGACGAGGGTTAATCTCTCTGAACCAATTGCACGACATGGTCTTTTCCGCGTTGTGCTTGTTAGGAAAGATGTGCGCGTTGAGCGTCAAACCGAAAGACGTGAGGAGGGATCTGCAACACCACTTGGACGGCATAATGGACAGACTAAATCCGGAAGCGTCGATATTATGATTGGCAATGTTATTAGTCGAGTGTGGTCATTTGGCCTAGTTTTTGTTTTTTTACTTGACAGACCCAGACGTCGTGCTCTACTACTACATTCACAGTTGTACCGAACGCATTCCTGATTAGGAATAGAGACGCCACTCAGAGGACACCAATTCTGATTTCTTCTAACAGGCGGTTTTGAAGCCCTCGCGAAAACCCTATGCGACACTAGGGACACCCTAGCAGAGGACGGCGATTTCGAAAATGACCTAATCCTAGGTCTGATAGAAGTCCAAGAAATTGGCAGATGTGCTACATCGACATTGGAGAGCAGTTTTATCGGGAAACATCATTCAGCCATAGAGAATCCGAAGAGGAAAAGTCCCAGTCTGAGGATGACGAATGCACCTAGTAGGGATTTCGATAAAGAGATTATGGAGAAGCAGAAAAAAGCTGGAGAAGTGGGGATGACGGGTATGATTCGGAAAATGGCTTTAACGCGTCTTTTCTGATTTTTGATAATTTCCAGTCATGCATTGATTTACAGAAGTTCTAGTTCGGAATCGGAGAAAAAACATTTGCAAGAAAGATACTTAGGTAAAATTAAAGTTATCATTTCACCTCCACCATATTATTACAGGCGGCAAATCAGGCGGCGATGACGCGCCGATGCCAAGTGGATCTGAGGGAATGAGGACGCCTCGGGATAATTTGATAATGCCTGCAGTGCTAGAAGAAGAATGGATATGCGTCACATTGAGCTATCCGGATGCGAAGAGTACTAAAATATATAATACATAGGAACACTAAGTAGATTGATCCTAGGTTACCGAGAATTTTAGTTCTAGCAAACACACACTGATGTGGTTCCTCCGTAAGATGAATTTGGACTTGCCATAAGGTGAACACCTCTTCTTGTTCTACAACTGCTCCAGGTGGCCTGACGAATCCGTCACTGGTAAAGAAATTACGGCGGGAAATATGTAGTGGTTTAGCCTGCAACGACAGCCGGCTGATAATACAGTACATTGGCCAAGGCGTGATACATCTTGCACTAGGCGGGAAACGGTACTGCTATTCTCTGATGTTTTATTTTGGAATGGGCACTCACCACGCTGTTTTTCTGATCATATCGACAACATGGAAGTTGTAAGTCCAAGTATTTGATTTTAGTTTTCCTCCTTTTTGATACGTACTTCCAAACTCAACTGCAGTCTCTCCCACGCCGGCGCGGACGCAAGAACCGCTGCTCAACTGGTTTTCGTTTTCGGTCGAGCAATGCAATCCGAGAAGAGTACTCTGAGAAAAGGTCTACTGAAAGAAGCGCACGTCTACAACGGAATGGAAATAGCGGAAAAGCAAGTGATGGAAACTGCTGATCCATCAGAGTTGGCTAAACTACAGCCAAGAGAGGAGGTTCCAGCTACACCGACAGGTCATGGAGTACCGATATTGGATGCGGGGACACCATCGGATGACGGACTAGGGATTATGATGTTGCCGTTGAGGATAGAGGTTTAGGAAGCCTCTGATTACCCCCCTCGAGGAGGTGCGGACAATGAATTTTCTCATGTCATTCATCTTCGTGCACTGAGATATTATGTCATGATGCCTGGGCTACCTCTGTCCATACTTGTTTACATTCTCATAGAAATGCACAAGAGAGGGAAATATCCCCTCTTCAATCGATTCCGTAACTAGAAACTATAGCAATGAAAATATCACTTAACTCAATAAACAGCGATGAACAGCAATGAATATAATAAATAGCCAATAGAACAACTCTTGAACAAAAACTAGCAATGAACAGATCACTCACATCGAATTCGCTTTCGCAATTCAAGCGTCCAGTCACAATTTCTCAGCCACAATTCCAAGATTGACAGAAGAGCACGAAAGATTGATTCCCAAAATAGATGTTGTGCTCACGACCCTATTAAATGATGCATGTCGATTCCCGTTCCTCCCCATTCTGTGTTAAGTTCATGTGAAAAAATATTTTCCGAAGAAAGTAGTGGAAAATGCAGGAAGATCTTATCCCTTTCCGTTTCCTGAAACGATGGTGATGTGTGAAACGAAAGTTCTGTTTGTGTTCATGATACAGGTTCGCGGGTCTTGGTTTCTGTTTTCAATCTGAACCATATGCTGTTGATACGCGCATGAGAATCAGAATCGGATGAATTTGAGCTCTGGGAATCACTCGGAAGATGATGTGTGTGAGGATCTCACTTTTCGAATTGCTCTAGTACTAGTTTCGGATGAAAATCTGCTCTAGTACTAGTTTCGTCGATCTTGCCATCATCTAGTAATCATTCCATTGTTTCATAACGACCTCACAAAATTTTGGATGGTTCTTTCAAAAAATTTCAGACAGCAGGCGTAGTGGGGGAAGTTTGTTACTTGACGGACGGGGATGCGGATGGAGCTTCAGCATAGACACATACTTTGCAACATTTTTTCTTCATAAGTTTGTCTCATACTTACATTGATACAACCATTTATTGTTTGGTTGACTTCTTTGATCACATCAACTGTTGAATAATCATAGGCTGGAGCTACCCAGAGAAGTTTCTTCTTGGACGTTCGGTTTATCGACGTCCTTCTTTCACGAACAAGATTTCGCGTAAGTCCGAACCTCCTCGTGTGGGTCATCTTCAATCTCTGCTGCCTGAATTTGCTCGGAGGTGTTCTTGGTGCAGTCGCCGTAGCAGTGGTTCTTCTAGACCTAGGATAGACAGGAACATGGCCGCTGAGGAAAAGATGACGGCAGACGAGGAACGAGATATCCAGGAAGGAGAGGAGGAGATTTCTGCTGATTACGGCAACTTCATCATTCATGATGGATACCCTAAAATTCATGGTAGATCTACCCTATAAAAGTCTAAAGGTAACACAACAAATTTGAAATTTCTTTTTGCTAGTCTAAGCAATCAAAAAATCTCTAATTTCCCGGGAAAACCACTTCCGCCTTGCGACACAACATCAAAACCAAAGGAGCAAACGCGTACTATTACGCACACAATAGGGAGTTCAGTGTGCCAGATGACGCGATCGTCCGCACAGGACCCGGGATCATCACTGGTGGGGCGCCGACGCGTCTAGAGGAACCGGATTTTGAACCAACCACGTCAGTAAATCACGAACTTCGAAAAATTGTTCCCCCAGGATGCAAGAAGATCGAGAAATTTATGGACTTGGTTGATGGAGTGTTGATTTTCGCATGATGTCATCATGTTTGATTCATCGGGTTACAACTTCTATGATGTTCGTCGCTCTTTAGGTGGAACAAAGATAATTTTTCATGCAGATAATTTTTTTTTTGTAAGTTCGAGATTTCGACTCCTCTTCTGAAAGAACACCTTACAGCTTTTGTCCTCTTTCATACCCCACATGCTTGTCGACGAAGCCGAGAAAATCCAAGTCATCTGGGAAGTTACGAATTGTCTTACTGGTTCCGAAAAGGACAGCGTAAAATCTCTGTGCGCGGAAGGGTTAGATGTCGCCTTCCGATGCAGCGAGAGCGGATTCGTCTGCGTCAGCAAAGTAGGTGCTGGCGAAGAGAAAAGCCTGATGCTAGCGGTAGACAATCTGAAACATTTGGTTGTACCCGAGAAAAGTAAGCATCGGGTGAACAAAGACAAAGCAAAAGTAACGATTACCCTATGGAAACAGATGGCGCAAAAATGGGGAGGACAGTTGATGGCGGAAGGGAGTAAATAGGACCTCCCATTGACATAGGACTTCCCATTGACGATGATTTGATGAATGTGTGAAGACTGAACTACCTAACTATTTTTACTACAGAGCTGGCTGGTCGTAGTACTAATTTTTAGTGTAGACGTGTTGGCTCATCACTGCAGATTATGTTGCTTTCTCCAATCACTTCAACTCGCATCGATTTAGTTTCATGAAACATAGAAGAAGCATCCTACTTGTGTGACTTCTATATTAAGTCCCTTGTAAGATATTCTCAACATTAAGAGATTGACTCGTCCTCTCATACTTCCAATTATAGTTTCCCAAAACCAACAAATAACAACGCTCAAGATGTAAGACGATATGAATGAATTGCATCTTCTTTGGCATCATCGTCAAGATGACTCCGAGAGACCTCAACTTTCCAGGTGCATCCTCTAAGACTAAGAAAGTGCTTCATTCTTTTTAATGATTCGCAATATATTATAGTACTTACGTTATGCATGCATGCATGCATTCTGTGCAGGTGCGAATGCGAAAGAGGCGTGCTGGTGTTTGGCGGTTTGCGAAGGGGACAAAAAACAGTTAGCAGTAGCCAAAAACAGATGCAGCTTCGGTGCATGATAATTGTAGTCGTTGAAGATCCATTTCTCTGTGCTTTTAATCGAATGAGAGATCATCTTCACTGTAGAGCGAGCGGCGAGAGACGTTTTAAACGCTGAATGAATTTTGATATTTAGACTTTTTGGACAATTTGTCCAACAACTTGTCCAACAACTTGTCCAACAACTTGTCAAGATCGACAAGGACCATGACATCCTCGTCTTCCGATCGGCCTGGCTTGCCCCAATGGAAGGTGGACATCCACACGCATTTGCTGCCACGTGCCTGGCCAACGTTCGAAGGTGTGGATTTGCAGTTGACGCACTTCAAGGATGCGCCAGATCGATTTGGAGACAAAATACCCTTCGAAAAGCCGACCGGCTTCGTTGCACAGATGGAATGGAGATCAAGTGGGGCTCTATTCCGGAAATGCAGAGCAAATTTGTTCGATCCAGAGGAAGTCCTGAGAGATTGCGATAGCAGTGGAGTGGATTTGCAAGTTGCTTGTACAGTGCCTGTCATGTTCAACTACCAATTGGAACCAACGATTGGGATGGAGTGGTCACGATTCCTGAATCAAGATTTGGGGAAGTACTTCGAACGATCTATTCATCCTTGCTTGCTTCAGATTCACTTGTGGTACGTATCGTAGAAATTCTTGCTCGATATCGATACCTCCTTCGTATTTGATATTGCTGACATTGTTCCAGGTCTTGTCGATTCTCCTCCGTATTTGATATTGCTGAAATTGTTCCAGGTCTTGTCGTTCCTGCAGTCAGCCTGGTCGGTTCCTTGGTTTAGGGACACTTCCCTTGCAGCATCCTGAATCTGCAGCGAAGGAAGCTGAACGGGCTATCGCAGAAGATGGTCTCAAGGGTTTTCAAATTGGGAGTCACGTCAACATGCCTCAAAGCTCAGAGGCTTCAACTGTATGGTCTTGTCGAAGCAGTTTCTCTCGTTTATTACTCTAAGCATCGACTTTGCAATGCAATAGATACATTATATAGTTAGCATTTTTACAAGTCCAGATATCTGTCCTTGACGCCCTTTAATGCCTTCTCTAACACCAAAAAGCGAAAAGAACATGTATCTCTACGATCGGCGACTCGATCCAGTGTGGGCCACTTGTGAGAAGCTCAACGCCCCGATTCTAGTGCATCCTTGGGATATGGATTGGTGTGATTCGAAGTATTGGCTTCCCTGGTTAGTCGGTATGCCAGCAGAGATGTCGCTGAGCATGTGTCATGTCATGCTAAGCGGAATATTACATTAAGGCTTTCTTGTGAGTTCTCTGGTCTCGAATTAAGTAGATTATGGTTATGTCTACTATCTTTTTTCTCCTAGGATCGGGTGCGTTGACTGTTTCAGCAAGTGAAGATGAACATCTTTAAACTGGCATTGTTCATCTACAGGAATCGACTCCCTAGGGGTAGAGACTTAGTATTCTGTATGTTGGTAAAATGAGACAACTTCTATTTCTAAGCCTAGCGATTTCCAAAGTTGAAGATCATGTTTTCACATGGAGGCGGTGCTGTGCCGGGTACACTTGGAAGGATAGAGTGGGGTTACCGGTGTCGACCAGATCTAGTGGCGGTCGATAGCAAAACTGTCAGTCCAAAGGAAGCCATCAAGAGACTATACGTGGATAGCATAACGCATGACGAAGACATGCTGGGCATCTTGAATTATGACGGGATGAGCAATTTCCTTTTGAGAATCGGCGATGCCAGCGTATCTGCAGCCCACTGATGGTGGAGCCATGGGCGTTCGCCATTCTGTGACCAAAAACGACCAGCGGGCAGGCATTTGGGGCGGCACTTTTTCCCTTGCAGTTTTCAGCCGCCCAATTGGCCCTGGCCAGGGGGGCCGCCGTTCCCAGCGCGTGGCGCTCCAGTTTTTTCGAGCCGCTACGAATTCGACCCGTCGCCAGAGCGGCGCCGCGTGCTCGCAGGTTGCAGCCTGGGCGGCCCCCGGCCCCAGAGAAGTGCCCACCAGAGACGCCCTCGACCGGGGCTGTCTTGGATGATAAGGTGGAGCACAGTCGTAGAACGGTTTGCAGGGCTAGCGTCAGGGCTGGACGTTGCGCCCTTCGTCATTGTGTGTCCCATGACACGGCTGACAGCCCACACGCCCGCCCAACGGTCAGCCGGACCGATTTAGGGCGCCGTCTTCGTCTCTCGGCAGAAGCAAAACCTGCCCCCTATCGTGCTTCAGCTAAAAGATCTATGCGGGAGCGTCTGTCTCGGAGTTTACTAGGGTCCGGCGTTTTGCCGGCAGTCTTGCCGGTGTCTCAGCGGGCGTAGACTAGAGCAGCGGCAGCGCCTGCAGGTCAGTACCCCTGCGGTAAGCGGGTTGCCTGCTGCGCGGGATATCGTGCACGGCCGAGCCAGCAGTGTGCCGCTTGTTTTTCGGTGGTCCAGTCTGTGGCGGCGGTCGGCCCGGTTCCCAGAACGTGGGCGGCCATACAGTAGCGCGCCCACCGGGATCGAAACGAGCACAAACGGGGCGCCAGCCTGGTGAGGCGTCGGGGAAGGTTGTGCGCCCCGCCCTAGAAACTGGCGCGAAAGGCTGGCGGCCTGCTTGCGTGTGACGGGGCCGGGGTCAAAAAATGCGCGGGCACGCTGTAGGCTGCACACTGTTGGGCTTGTATCTAATGCCCATAGTGAGAAGGCAGAGCGACTGGTGTGGCTATGTGTGTCCAAATACAGCGCTCCCCTGGTCTGCCGGGCAAAGAAGTGGGCAGGGGCCCGCTTCGGAGGGTGCGAGGTGAACTGAGCTGGCACGGCAGCGCGCGCTTTCAACTTTGCGAGGAGTCTCGCCGGCGGGCAGCCATCGGCCGGGCAGCGATGAAGGAAAACATCACACAGCGGCGCGCCGCGCTCCCCTGAGTCTTTGCCAGGACATGTCGCGGGCAAGGGCGCCGCGTCCCTGGTTTCGTTTCTTTGGGTCTAGTTGAAGCGCAGCAGCCGCCGGGTTTGGGTCTGAGTGGAGCGCTGGCTGTGCGGTTGCTTAGCAGCTACGTACCAGAGGCAAGGGTGCTCGCGTTGGGCATTCGCGTGAGAGGTGGCGCGCTGCCGCGGCGTTTAACGTGATGCGGCCGCATGATACTCAGGCACGCCCACGGCTGGAACCAATTCAGGCGCAGGGGGCAACTATATGCCTTCAATCGAAGCCATGCCACGGCAGAAGCTGGACACGCCGCAGGTGAAGACCACCGCGCAGAAATACCTCATCGAAAACAAGGCCCCTCCGGCGGGCTGTTGGAGAATCTGCCCACGCGTGTCGAGTCTGGGATGAAGTCGATGGTGAAACGGCTGCGAAGACTACAGCCAGGGCGGTTAGCAACCCAAAAACGGCGAAGAAGATCACCCGAGAGACCAGAACAAATGCGGGCACAGCTCTGCGGGTTCACTATGGCCCTGTGGGCGCAGTGCCGCCGATCTCCGGCCATTCTTTGGCTCAGCAATTTCCTGCGCGCTCGGGTTTTGCGTCAAGACATCGCCACGCATGGACGCGCATGCGCCTGGATCTGGGTAGCACTTGCGCCGTACATTGCGGAGGGAGCCTGCTACGCCCTCGGAGAAATCGGAACGACCCACCGCAGGCCGATAAAAAACGCGACTGGGGCCTAGTACTTGGGAACGGTGCAAGGACGTGACCGCCGCGCAGTCGTTCGCGCTTGGGCTTGGCAAGCAAAACGAAGGCCGCCCCACGTGCGAGGCGCCTGCCAGATTCGGCGTTAGGCTTTTGCGGGGGAGCTCTGCGCGCTCTTTATTACATGCAGATGCAGCAGGCCAAGGGCCTGCGCCCACCTACCAAGCCCCAACCTGCGTGAGCTTGGTCGGATTTCGTCGGCAGATCTTGCGGCGCTGCGCCTCACGGTTGCCGGTCCCTTCTTTGCGCGTGACGTATAAGCAACAGTGTGGGTTCCGCGTGGGTGTGCAGCATCACAGGCGCGCCCATCGCTCAGGTGGGCGCGTGTCTCTTCTGCGAGCGTGTGCGCGGCTGCGCCGGCTAGCGTATCAATGTGTCTCGGCGGGCTCGGTCTTGCTCTTGCCTTCAATCCTGGGGCTGAGGCGATGGCCTCTGCTTGGTCTTTCTTTTTTCTGACTGTCCCCCATGGTATCTCTTGTCGTATGACTTGGCGATCCCTTGTCTTTTCTCAGGTCTCTAATCTGCGAAAGCAATGGGTGGCAGCTTTGCGCAGGTTGCACTCGGATCTGATTATCCATTTCCGCTAGGAGAAGTAGGCAGCGTTGCTCCAGGGTCCGGCGAAGTATTAGATTGCTATCCAGGGCAAATGGTGGAGACTTCGGGCCTTTTCTTAAGGTAATTGGAACTGATTGAGTCGTATACCTCTACGCAAGCTTCTAATGCTGATACACAGGAGGGATACTTACTTGATGATGAAAATGTTTCATCCATCGACTATACCCATACTTCTGTCTAGGAGATTCCCAATGAATGACTGGGTTCTTGTTCTAACTTCCACCCATGAAGAGAAAGCGCAGATTCTGTACAAGACTGCGCTAGAATTTCTGTCGCTTCGGGAAGACGAGCTTGTGCCGCACCGAAACGCCGAAAAAGGACCCAGATGCGCAGACCGATTCACCTACTTATAGGATGTCTCTAATTCACATACTTATAAGATTTTGTCTGCAGGAAGCCCTCTCAACAACAGTGGTCGCAAAATTTTTCATAGGATACAACCAACAATCGCGTGTTTTTATAGGATTCTTGTATAAGTGTTTGAAAACAAGAGTACTGAAAATGTGAACAGCAGCATCAAACAGTAGAAAATGATAGATGGAAGCACGACGCATCACGCATGCAAGACCTAAAATGCTCACCGCCGCTGTGGAGTTTGGGCGATAAAGCTAAAGGAGTCGTTGAGCTTACACCACCCACCAAAAAGTGAAAAGTGGAAAAAGCCACCCAGAAAAGGCTGTCGAACGACTTGAGCGTTTTTTTTACAAAAGCTGCTGACCCTTACAAAAATGTCTAGTTGTAGAATCACAATAAGTTTAGAAGTCAACAGCGGGATCACAAGCACAATGATAGGATTGCACTCAGGCTAAAACTGAGACCGACATGGTCCTGTAGAAGCGACATTTCAATAACGCATCCTTTTTCTGTAAAAGCCTCAAGAAATTGATATCATCATGTCGAACACCTTCGATCATGAGGTACGCGGTGACGAGGACGACGAATTCAGCAAGTTGTCTGACGACGATCTCCGATCCTATTCACTTGAGGACGAGTCTGTGTCCTTGCAGGAAAACTCTTGCTCTTTTCCAGGACAGCTTCGATCGAAGTCATCTTTCGCTACTAGGAATCAACGTAGTGGTCGAAGTAGTGCTACTTCTCGAGGGGGAGGAAGTCGTGTTCGATATCAACACCAGGACTCAGAAAATCCAAATCCACCTAACATACCACCTACGAGTGGAAGGCAACATAAAGAACAGTTTAGTAAGTCTTCTTCTATTTTGAAATCTTCTTCTTCGAACGCGAACCATAGCAAGAACTCTAGCAAAAATACTACCTCTACTGCTGCGAGTTCGAGTGCTCCTCCGGATGAGTTACGAGCGATTTTTAGCGCAGCATCGGAAGAAAGAAGACGGACGGCCCTGTTGCTGCGGGAGAAGGAAGCTGAAGTGAACACATTGCGCAGATCGGAGATGGACTTAAAGGAAGCTCTAGTTATGGACGAGAATGGTTTGTCTTCATTCTTTTTTTTTTGAGATTGGATGGGCGTTCGGCAATCAAATACATAGTACAGCATGATGTCTCACTTTGGCATCTTTTTTATCTTCGAGAATCTATCACATAGATTTACATTTAGATTTGAATGCTTTCTGTTCTAAACTACAAAGAGAAAGACAGCGCAGCACTCTTCTTGCGGAGCGATGCAACCAGCTCACTTCTCAGCTTCTGCATCAACGCGGGAGTTTGACAGATGCGGAGCACAAACGAGATTCTTTAGATTCAGCTTTGAGAGACGTAAAACAAAACTATGGTGCCAAAATCGACGTCTTAAAACAAGCTGTTTCGGATGCAGCGAGAAGACTAGAGACAGAAAGGAAACAAAGAAGACAATTGGGAAGTGCGTTGAGGTCATTGCAAAGAGATTTGTATGTTGAGAAAATGAAAAGACAGTTGGTGGATACTGGGTGATCTGAGTACTTATGTTGAGATTTTACTCCTGAAGGTAGTAGTGTTGGCACGACAGAAATAATTGATTTCTTGACTTTGTTCTTTTGTCTGCAGAGAACCCAAATAGAATACCGGATTGACAGGACTGAAGACTTCTAACGCAAGGAGATTCATTGTGTTCGTCACGTGGAGATGAGAGAATTTTTTGTTCATTCCTTGTATGTTCGTCTTAGAAGAGAGAGAGCATCAATCTTCCAGACGGTGTGTATGGAAGGTCCATATCTTCACTTCTAAAGGACGATATCCATATCATCCCAAAGTTCATTTAAAATCCCTTTTCCCTACAACCAGAGCCCCGGTGAAAGCACTTTGACCCCCAAGTATTGATTTGTTTTCATTTGCTCAGTTAGCGACAGGCATTGAAAAACTTACTTAAATGCAAGAATTTGATTTTCGTTTTTTCTTTCTTGGCAGCGAAAAAGCAATTAGCGACATCATTGTCATAAGCCATTCCATGATATTTTTTTACAGCCCAGCGACCCTTCTTATAGCAGACTTGTCAAACAAGAGCACAATCATAGAGTCACGTCAAGTAAGTATACACCCTTTCCGTAGTATTCACTTTTCTTGGGACTAGATATCGTTCATATCTTACCTCATCATCGAACAAGTAAAGCGATTTGAGCAAAAAAATGAAAGTCTCAACGGCTCGCCATGCTTCTCGGAGGGCCTTTGCGGTCCTTTCTGGCAGGACGATCCCAGCGTCGTCTGTTCTGCGACCAGCTAGAGCCGCGGCTACATCGGCTTCTCACGTTAGCTCCTTAGCGTCTGTCCCGTGTTTTACCGTTGGCGGTTCCTCGTCTTCTTCGAACAGAACCGCGTTCGGAAGTCAAAGGGTATTTCAAAATTCTCTGGGTATATTTTTGAACGCCGGTTTTTCCACGTCACTTTTGATGAACGCCTGTTTATTTCCATTTGTTGTAGCTTAGTCTAGTCATCTTCAATTTCTCAAATGAAGTTGAAGACTATAATACCTCAACACTGTTCATTTATTCTCGACCTGCAGTTGTTTCATCCAACATGGAACAAAATTTACATCCCATTTCAACAGCGTACGATCTACGTCATCGCCGAAGAAACTCCAAACCCAGAATCCCTGATGTTCTACCCCCAAGACCACGACGTCCTCGGCACTGCGGCTAAAACGAAAACCTTCACCGACAAGGCCTCAGCCCAAGGCACCTCTCTCCTTGCCACTGCCTTATTCAAAGTACACGGCGTTGCCAGTGTCATGCTTGGAGCCAGACATGTCACGGTAACAAAGCAAACCGATATCGACTGGACCCTAGTGCAGCCCAATATTGAACTGGTGATGAGCCAGTTCTTCGCGGCTGGACTGGAGCCTATGCAGAAAGACTTAATAGAAAGGTTTGGCGATGGGGAGAGAAGAATGCGCGATGCGAGAGCTGATGGGATCGAGGAGTCGGAGGTACATTTATTTATATAACTTTTATGTAAGTACATATTTATGCACTGGAGGAGCTTGCGGGGGAAGTGATTATACTAACTGGTGAGTTAACTTAGGTGAGAGAAAAGATACGCTCTCTGGAAGGTTCCTGGACGACAGTCGACAAAAAATGTCGGCTGAGGGACCAACTAGGGAGAGGGTTGGGGGCAACGGGCCCCGCGAACCCCGTCGTGTGCGGTGCAAAAAATGCACTCACGCGCGACGCCGCCGGTCGATGCAATGGCGCATCTCGGCGAAGGCGAACCACGGTTCGCGCCTCCGCGGAGGCTCGGGTGCGGTCGGGTGAGAGCGTTAATGCTACACCCACGGGGCGGAGTTCACATGCAGAGCGGAGCAGAGCGGAGCGGAGCGGAGCGGGCTGCCGGCGCACGGGCCAAAGCGCTCGTGCGTAGGCCGCGGGAGGGCCAACGCGCCCTCCGGCGGTGCGGTGGGCAGGCGCGTGGCGCCCAGTGGGGGGTGCTGGGGAGCTCGTAAAAATCGAGTTCCGCCGCGCGCGCGGCGCGCCATCCCCTCGCGGGGCAAAAATCGCCGCGAGGGTTTGGCGCTTGTGGCAGCACATTTTCGTAACCTCAAGCTGAAAGCTAGCTTGGGCAGGTCAAAAAACTTTTCTTTTTCCCAAAAATCCAGGGACTTTCTGTGCGCGTATAATCGCAATCTAGAAACTAGTGACTAGTAGTGCCCCCGCACTCTGGTTTTCAGCAAAACAAAAAACAAAATGACCTCCCTGAAAAGCGTCGGAGACCTCGTCATCCACACAGGCAAAAATCCTGTGGGGAGCGAGGACGTCGACGAGAAGGGCAAAGCCCTTCTGAAACTGATCGACGGATCACTGTTTCACCCCTCCATGGCGGAGGCCATGGAGGCGCTGCAAAAGCAGCTGGAGGAGAAGACGCAGTATGAGGATAAACTCATCTTCTGCGCAAACATCCAGGACTGGATTGCAGCACTCCGACAGATGGTCGGTGAACTTCCGGAAACGGAATTCATCGACACGGTCAAAAAAGACCTGGAGGACCCGCGCTTCGTGGGGGAAGGTGGAACCCTAACCGAACAGGGCACCACCTTGATGTGGTTCCACTTGTGGTTGGGCGCATACCACGAGGAACTAACGGCCGAACCCTGGGCCTCGAAGTCTCTGATTAAAAAAGAGACTTTTGAAGCCGGCGCGAAGCTCGCCGAAAAACGAAAGTTTCGGGAGGAAAACCCGCAGCTGAACCTGGCGGAAGTCCCGGCGCAGACCGCCAAAAAGGAGGTGATAGTCCGCTACCTGATCGAGCGCACCAACAAAGAGGTGCTCAACGACTGGGACGCGAAGCCGGCCAAGACGCCGTGGACGTCGGTCCGCAAGGCGCACGAGGAGGAGGACCGAAAGCTCCTCGAAGAAGAGGAGAAGCAGCGCAAGGCGGAGCTCGAAGCCAAAAAGAAAGAGGAGGAGGACTCCGTGGACTTCGCCGACAAAAGCGAAGAGTCCTCCGAGGAGCCGCCGGAGACGGCAGCTCTGTTCAAAACGTTCGCGAAGAAGACCGCAAAGGCCATCGCAACGGCTTTGAACAGCAGCGGAGAGGACAAAATCCTCTCCTATGACGACACGCGCCCGGCTAGCGAAGGAGAAAAATTCTTCGTCTACCGACGCGTAAACGGCGTCGAGAAGAAAACAGAGGTGAAAGTCGTCTGGCCTTCCGTCTTAACTCCGGGCGAGGAAGTCGCAGACGCACAGGAGCAGTATAAAAACTGCTTCTTCACGAACGGAGAAAAAGCCTCTAAGCAGGCGAACCACGTGCTCACCGCGTTATTAAAACACGTGGAAAAGCACGGCCTCCGCTCCGTTTTCGACGTGGACGAAAACAGCGTCCTGAACACGACGGCAGGCCAACGCCTCAACCAAAAGGCGCTGGCGCTGCTCTTCGGAGCATACGCGGCCGCAGGCATCTGGGGCGAAGCCCAGGTGGGAAAAAACCAACCCAAGGTCTCAAACTGCGCCATCGCAGGCTTTAACGGAGACAACCTGCAGCGCACAAACAGCGCGTTCCAGAACCTGGTCCGGAAACAGGTCGTCGCCAGCGTCCCGGCTGACTACTGGGACAGATGCAACCTGGACCAGTGCTGGGAGACGCTGCGCCGCGTGGAAAGCGCCATCAACGGCGCCACCGACCTGCAGCCCTTCGACTTCATGACCGAGTTCAACGAGAACTTCCCAGAAATCGCCATCAAAAAAATGATGGTGTTCTTGGGATTCATGAAGGAAGGCTCCCGCAGCCTCGACGCGCTCCAGCAGAAGATGAAGCGCTGGGAGACCGGGCTGGTGAACAGATACATGTTCAACCTGCTGGCCTGGTACAACCACTTCGGTCTCCACCTCATCGACGAGGCGCGCTACACGGACGAGGAAGACGGGGGAAAAATCAAACCGCCCGTCCAAAAAGCGTTCTTCAAGGAGAACATGGAGGAAATCAAAAATGAAATGTTCTCCATGCGAGACGCCGAGGCGAGCTTAGGCAAGCCGAGAAGCGAACGTGTGACAGTCACACTGCGCTCTCGTAGCCACAGCCGCCGCCGCAGCGAATCGCGAGAGCGATCGGCGAGCGAAGGCCCGCAAAACCCGTTCGGCAGCGACGCCGACAGCGGCGGGGACGACGACACGGGCACAACCATGCCGAGCGACACTTGGTTGGAGAGTTTGGATCTGGAAAAAACAGATTTCAACCCGGCCATGGACCCAGTCCACAACCGCCGCCTCGACAAACGTGTCGACGTGGTGCTAGCCGAGCGCCGAAACGCGAAGGGAGGAACACGCACCACATACTACGTGTACTTCCCTCAAACCGGCTTAGTGGAGCCGTCCGCATTGAAGTCCCTGAAAAATATGGGACTCATGCTTCCGCCGGCGGTATGCCACTGGTTCCACGCGCACAAAGCGCATGCGGTGCAGTCAGGCTGTCGCAACGACGCTCAACACCTGGAATGCACACACCACCACCTCATCGACCGCAACCGTCCTCCCCCAGACATCACTATCGCCAAGAGAACGTGGGCAGAAGTGATCCGCTCGCAAAAAGAGCTGGCCGAAGTCCTCTTCTCGGCCCGGTTGGCAGGGCGAAACATCAACCAGCAGCCAACCGGCACAGCGGCAAAACGAGCGGCAGCGAAGGACAAGGAAGCAATCCGCCACCCGAAAGACTTCGTAAAACCGAAAGTCCAGCCGATGAAGGCGATGAAGGCCAAAAACGGCCGAACACGCCGCCAACCGAAAGGACCCCAGCGAAGCGACGCAAACGCGGTTCCGCTGGGACAACGGCATCGCAACGACAGTCGCGAAAAAGACAATCGTGGCCGCAACAAATCGAAGCGATCGAACGAGCGCAAAAACAGCCGCTCACGCGATCGACGCCGATAAATCGAGAGTGATGGAGGGAAAAATCCTCCTGGGGAGAGACGTGAAGGAGCACGTTGGGAGCAAACGCTCCCTCGCGGTGTGGTGGAAGGAGCCACGCACAAGCTAGAACGCGACTAGCTGGAAGAAAAAGGCTACCGGCCTCGAGGACAACAAATCCTCGAAAAACAGAATGCAAAAGCATTCGCCATAAGCCCTCTGGTCAAATTACCAGGGGCACCGGACCATTATTAAGTTAGTGGCGGAACAATAAATTCGTCCTTTTTGACAGAGTAAAAAACACTCTAGTTGAGAGGGAGGAAACAAATCAAACCACCAGTGACGACTGGTGGCCGAAAGGGAAAACGCGGCGGCGGCGGCGCAGTGTTCGAGGGAGTGACGTGTTACATCTCGTCAAGCTAAAAAGAGGGAAAACAGAGTGGGAAGGAGTTACGAGTAAGTAAAGAAGCTAGGCTGGGGAGACCACTTCATGAGATACGGCAGGAGGCCAAGATCCATGGTGGAGGTTCGCCTAAGCAGCCGCACGAACCAGCCTAGACAAAAAAGTAAGTAAGGACGAGAGAACAAACTAACTAAATAAAAACTAAAAAGAACGTTAGAGGGAACAACAGCGAGAGATAAATAAAAAAGTAACATTAAATAAATGTCGAAGCGGGCGGACGCACTGCGCAAAGCTGTCGATCTAAACGACGACGAGCTGCGCGCCATGGGAGAAGCCGACTCCACGACTAGAAACAAAAAGTCGCGAGTCGCCTTCTTCCTCGACTGGCTAGCGGCCAAGGGTGAAAAGCTACCCGTGAGGCCGGAGGCGGTGCAAAGATTCGCCGCCTTCCTAGTGTTCAATGAATACACCTCAGTCGCGCAGTACACATCCAGCATCATCATGTGGCTGGTAGAACCGCCACCCGCGGATGGCCCGCAGCGGCTAGTCGAAAGCCCCGCCATTCTCCGAAACATCGGGGACGTGGAAAAGGCAATTGAACGAACAATCCAAGACCACAACCCGAGGAAAGCAAAGCCTTTCCTACCGGGTACGAAGCTCGAGGCGCTAAAGGCAAAAGACCAAAAAATGGTCCTCCTTTGGGCGCTATCGGGATTGCGGGGCGACAGCATCGCGGCGGTGGACGACACGGACATCTCCAAAAAAGGAGACGTGTGGCGCATCCACATATCCGAAGACAAAATCCGCAAACAACGCGGTAGGATAATAGAAATCCACTGCAATTGCGACACCAACGCAAAAACAGCTGGTGCACGAAGTCGCTTTTGCCCGATGCACGGCGAAGGCGCTGTTATGAGATCTGATTTCCCATTAGGCAAGGCCAGGATAAGTAGCTTGGCGAAGGGAATTAGCGGCACGCTGCACAGCTGCAGGAGAGGACTCGCATTGGCAACGCGACGCGAGTGGGAGCAAGGGAAAATCTCCGTGAAGGAGGATGAATTCCTCACCCACATGGGCTGGGAACAGTCCAGCAAAATGTGGGACGAGTACACAGCCGACCACAAAACGTGGGAGGCTTCGGAATTCATCCCGCTGCACGGATTGCGCAGGCGGTGGCCCTCGGGGGGGGGTCCACCCCCGCGCGTCTTCGTGCAGCCCAAGGCGGTCCAAGAGGACACCTTGGTCAAGCGGACGATCAAGATCACCCCCAAGCAGAAGCTACAGAAGAAAGGGCGGATTCAACAGAATACCGTTACCAAAAAGGTGACGGCCCTAGCGCCAAAGAGCGCCAGTAGCAGCGGCTCAGGGGCACTCAAAGCAGTACCGGGTACAAAAAACGTACGCACCTGGCGGTTCTGAACCTCCAGTCGTCGGGAAAAGGATGGAAGGCGCACCAAGGAGGCGTCGAGAAAGGATGGCCCAAAGGGCTGGAGGTTCAAAGTGACCTTGTCCCCCAGCGGGGGGACAACGCCTGCTACTGCCGAGGGATTAGCCGCGCACCCGGGCCAAAGCGCCCCGGACCAAAGCGTCCGACGCGAAGAGCGAGCACCCGAAACCTCGCGGGTGCCGGTTGATTGACTCGTAGGGCGACGGTGCACGAACACCGGCCGAGCCGCGAGAGGGGTTACGACACCCGGACGTTGGTGTGCAACTCTCTCTGGGGAGGTAAAGGCCTCCCGCCACGCTCCGTGGCAAATTTATGGGCCGTAGGTGCAACGACCGGCGCCGGCAAAGACCTGGGTCTGCCGAGCCAGCCTACCGTGCTGCCACAGCACTAAAAAGTATAACTCACCAGTAGATTTAGGATCCCCGGGGGTTAAGTCTCCAGTTTGTATATATATAACTTTTATTGTTCGGGTACAAAATATAGGAACAAGAATTTGGGGATGTAGGTAAAAGGCTAAGATTTTTGTTCACCTTTACAAGAATGACAATACAAAATATATCAACATCAGATGGATAGAAGTATCATTCAATCATCACCTAAATTTGATTACTCACACTCAACTACAGTCCACCGGCGCCGCCTCCCCCGAAGAATTCGAAAGAGAGCTCCTGGAGCTCTTAGAGGAGCGCGTCCAGCCCTTTGTCCAGCAGGATGGTGGAGATGTAGAGTATGTGAAGACTGAAGATAACGTCGTCTACCTCAAGATGATGGGCGCTTGTAGCGGTTGTCCAAAGAGTGGGATTACACTCAATATCCAAATCAAGGAACTTGTCCAGCACTACTTTCCACATATCGTGGATGTAAGGGAGTGGGTAGATCCGAATGAAGATGTGATACCTAGGGGGCATTGAGCAGAATGAAACCTGGATTCAGGTTTGAGCAGATAGTGTCAGGGACTCGAATTTTTATTTTTTGGCTGGTTTGATAGACGATTTAACCTCTTGCCCTTGAGGAACGAACGGTAAGACATTTTACTGACGTCTCCGTAGATAAAAATTTCCCAAGACCCAAACTCAATCTTATCACAGACTTCTGTAGAGCGGTCTGTTTTTGCGGAAAGTTGTTATGAAAGGGCGAGCCGTGACGCAAGAAGAGGTCAGAGTAGCGTTTCCAACTACCGGAGCCGTGACGCAAGAAGAAGTTATAGTACCGTTTCCAACTGAGATGATCATGATATTTACAAAATCGTATAATTGCAGAGAGAGAGCGGGGAAGAGTGCAACAAGCTGAATATAATATGGCATCGGTTGTATTATCAAACACAGACGGAATAAAACTACGATGAATTTATAGAGGCTAAACTCGACAGAAAAAATCGCTATCATTTTCTGTCATAACAGAAGAAGAGGGAGTTAAAAAAACAAAGACAAACCAAAGCGTTCGCAACATTAGAGGTTGGTTGGGTCGCTCCGGGGTGGGGACTGGTGGGTGGATTAGGTCTGCAAAATACAACTTGATAAGTCTAAATACTAAGACTAACGTTCAGGAGCCAATAGAAAAGCTAAAAAGATGCCACTGCTCTTGACCACTCTGTCTTCCGTGGTGTTAATCCTGTGTCCCACCACAGGAGTCGATGCATCACGATGGCGGCACACGTCTAGTGAGCCTGCTTTTGAACTTCCAGCTGCGTTGCCGAGAAACAGAATACTAGGAGTTAAATCAAAGGCTCCACCTACTTCTTCTAGAAGTACTAGTACTACAACATCCGAGAAGTTTGGACAAGAGCATCGGAAACTACTAGTGTGCAACGCAGTGCCAGAGTGGAGTGGCGTGACCCTGCAGAGAAACAACATTTCCCCGAAGAAGAATGCGTTGTTGCATTCGAATATTATGTTCAAAGTCAAACTCAAAGTAAAAAAAAAATGAACAACTTAGTTTATTTAGATATTTGGATTACTTGACTCTTTTGGTTTTTTGTTTCCTAGTTAGGTGTGCTCCACCGATAATATTATGTTCATCCCAATCTCAAAGTCAAATCTTTTCTGATCATTGAGTTCCACTTTCACTCACTGCGTGTACGTCAATAATATGTTGTGGTCATTGAATTATGTATTTCATTATAGTACAACTAAAAAAAAAACAACCGGTCGTTAGTTTTTACCTCTTCTATAGGCTTAGCCCTTCAAGCATTATAGTACAACTCTGGCAGAGTCTTGTCTCTAAAAGGAACTGTCGCTTCATCCGTGGCGCATTGTACGAAGGGGATCGCATTGGTTTCAACTTCCAGAAGGAAGAAGCCAAGGGCAGTTTCGAAGTTCGGGAACTCCCTAAGGGAGATAGCGTGCTGTTGTTGATCGTATTATTGATTTGATTTCCTTCTACTTGCTGTATCTACTAGACCCTTTTGAACCTGATGGTCCTTCTAATATCTACCCACAACCACTAGGTCCAAAAGCGTCTAGCAGATCCATCTTCAAAGCTGCTAGCTTTCCAGTCCTTCGGTTTTTCACCGGCAGCCGAGTCAGCGGCGCAAGCGGTTCAGGAGCTGGACCATGATATTTCTGTGCTTGCTAGTGGGAAGTTATGGCTTTGTCGATTAGCATTTGTTTCTACTAGAAGTTGGACATAATTTTCAACCACCTACCTGTAGTTGACATCAAAGTTGCTCCAAGATCATAATCACTCTCTCCTATGAATATTATCCTACACGACCACATGCACATCCTACTCCTACATGCGTCTAACCTGAGCACTGTACCACCATCAAGCCCCTACAACTTCTCCAGCGCATCGTCCAGACGCACAGGTAGCTTTCTTAGATGCGGTTGCTGAGGATAGGACTGACGGCAGCCTATGGATGGCAGATGCGCGCAAACGCGGGAAGGCTACCAGAGAAGAACGTGTCTTTTTCAACCGTGTATATGGGATCGCAGGTGGAGAGTACGAAGTCCGGTTAGCGAAGACTGATGGTTCAACAGAAGCGAGAGATTCAGCGACAAATAATGGAGAAAAGGGCTCAGAAGTGTTGACCAAGAAGCTTCGACTGACGCCCGGGAAGGATTACGTAGTACTGAAAACAGGTAACACTTGGACCTAATCTACCATTCGTCTTCGTTACATTTGAGAAGATATTTTCGTCCCATAAAAATCTCGAAGAAAACTCTACGAGAAAACTCGAAATTATAAAACCACAAAAGGAAATTGGCAATACTTCTCTCCCTCGCGTACAATCCTCACAGGTACGCAGCTCAATTCATCCCTCGTCGTTTTCCCCGATGATGCTGCCATGGATCCCGGCGACTATCATATGTTTGCGATGTTGCAAATGATCGCTATAGCGGGTCCGATTGCTGCTGCTGGCTATATTTTGCACTCCTATGGTGCATTCAAATGGCCTTCTAGGGGTGCGAGAGCAGTTGCTCCTTGATGATGATGTTACCCAGATGAATCAATGAAGCAATGCGAGTAGAATGTCATTATCCACAATATCATGTCTACCTTTTTTTCCCCTGCATATCATGACCGATTCGAAGAACTAGAAAACGAAGCTGCTGGCGGCATGCCTTGCCGCGATTATGCGGTATTGTTGTTCATGCAGCCTAACCAGTATTCTTGCGAGCTCTTGTGGAGTTTCTTTTTCAAGGTCTCTTGTCGGTCCTCGGTCCATTCTTCACGTAAAGGCAAAGACAGTCGTCCTCGTGTGACCAGCGACTGAAAATGATGATCGCCTTCGTTGAGTTTCTGTTTGTTTTTGCAAGAAAGTCCACATTGAACAGACAGAAAGATGTTGTTGAGGATCTGTTGCATATTGTCGGTGAGAGTGTAGGCGGAACCCTTTTTTGTTGTTTTTTTTCTTGCCGTGAATTGATGTTTCTTGGAATGACATTGATTGTGTATTAATTCATGAAATTCTCATCGAAGTAATTCCGACGCTCTTCTTGTAAACTATCAAGGAAAAATGGTCTGCAGACCAATTATCTATAATCTTTCCAAATCGTCGTGTGTGATTGTATAGCGATACAACGTCGCTTTTCAAAGCGACATGGCCTTTGAATCGATGATTGCTTTTTCACGTTGTGGTACTGGGTAACACGGCGATAAAAGCTGTTACGGCAGTACGAGGTATTTTGGACTTGGTTGACGAGTATTTTGGACTTGGACGCAGCTATAAATGGATTTGTAAGCATAGCAGACTTTGGGGACTCCTGCGGCATAACGATTGCACCTTGATTTTGGTGGAAAGTCCAGCTTGGCGAATTGCAGCAAGCAGATCACGGCCGGTCTTCGCTTGATAAATAATTCATTGGAGCCAGCTCGTCCCAGGGACAAAAAGCAAAAATGGCAGACGAAAACAAAGATAATGATGCCGCTGTGGCAGATGCTCCCACGTTGCTGAAGCCTGAAGACTTGTTGGACGATGACGCTTTGGTAGCCGCGGCAAATGCACAGGCAGAGGCAGCTCGCGAGAAGAAAGTCGTGCGAGGGAGGAAGAAAGGTCTGTTTGTTCGGGTTGTAGTTTGCTTCAATACATAGAGAAACTTGCTAGGTAATGTGCTTTCTGTGCGTGTTGTATCTGTTGGTTCAAATAACCCTAACGGTTACAACTACTCATCGATACAGGCGGAGCTTTCGGCTCACCATCAACAGGGGGAATCGACACGGTGGTGAAAATTCGGTCTATCGATAGTGCAGGAAGTTCTGCGTCAGCCGGTGGGCGAGGGGTGATGCTTCAGAGATCCTCCATGGAAGACGCTGTGCATAATCATGTGAGGGTGATGTTCATGTTGCAGTTAGCGGCGCCGCTATTTAAGGATCATTGAGCTACCCTTCCAAGACAAGTTTAGTGCAATTAATTTAAAGGGCGGGCTGGCTTTCAGCATTATGCACAGCGTCTTCCATGGAGGATCTCTGCGAAACTCCCATGAACCCATGAAAACTGGAAGACGCTGTGCATAATCATGTGAGGGTGATGTTCATGTTGCAGTTAGCGGCGCCGCTATTTAAGGATCATTGAGCTACCCTTCCAAGACAAGTTTAGTGCAATTTAAAGGGGCTGACTTTCAGCCAAGTAAGTAGAATCTTCTGTTTGATGTATCCTCAAACGATCTCTCATTGCCCTCGTCCCCGATACCTCTCCGCTCCTCCTTCATACTCCACGCTTTTCCAGTCTTACTCTACGTAGTCATGCGAAATTTAGTCCACTGCGAACACGAATACGTAGACCGTGCAATACCTGGATTTCTTTGGCACGCTCTAGTGGAATACGGATTCTTCTGGTGGTTCTGTCCGGTTTTTAGCGTCATGGGCCTAGTTTATGCTTTTTATCCGCCAGAGATGAGGATACCACTGAAGTGGCGAGCTAGTGTGGCTGCATTTGTTTTCATCTTCATCGTCGGAGGAGTGTATGTAACACTCAGCAAGAGCACGAACGCTGATCCAAGTTCGAGGATGAGTCTAGTGCGAATGGTAGCCGGAATGAGCGTGGTTTTGGGCCAATATTGCTTCATCCGATTGGTGTTGAGGGTATGGTTGGAATTGGAAGGTTGTGCTCGTGTTAAGCGTAGCTTTGTTTAAGATTTTACTTTTGGAAGACTTCATTATTTATTAAGTTTTATGGAAAAGACAGGAGCATGAAATTCCTCACCTCCTCTTCGTCCTTTCCGTTCATTCCCCTGGCGCAGGAAAAGCGAGCAAAAGTCCTCCGACGAACCGCTTCGAGAATACACTGTGCGAGAAAGGAATTTGAGGTGGTGGAATCTCAAGTTCGGAATCGTTTTTTTCGTTGGTTTCTACGGTGGTTTGCTATTCGCAGATGTCTTCTTCCCGGCGTTGGTTTTATGGTCGTAGAAGTCTACTAGCGAGTTAGAATCTCTATCGTTCAGGAAACAACAACAAGTTGCATCAAAAACTTTCGACTACTTTCCAAGGGCTAAGAAGAAGGAAGGACGCATGCAATAATTAAGCTATATGTTGCTTAGGTCGGCTCCACCACAAGTTATATGTCGCTTAGGCGTCATTTAGATACCTCCAGAACAGGTAAATGAATGAATGACCTACAAGATGCACCTTTCTAATTTTCGAAAAAATGAAAGAGGTGACTGAGGACAAGGGAACCACGGGAGTCGTGATCCAATCCATCTTCGAGATGTTAATGGCGACGTTTTTCTTCTCCCTCTACCTACCATTCTGGGGTAAGCATGTGTGCAAGATCGCGCAGGATATTTTGATGCAGTACTTTATGGCGAAACAGGAGTTCACAAGATAAATAGAAATAACACCATTTTTTTGTGACCCCCACTTGTTCCATTACATTCTTTCTGTACTCCTATCTCCGGCTCTAAGTAAATAAGGACACTAGTATCTCGCTTCCCCCTCTCCTGCTCCTCCGTGAACCCAAGACCACATGCTTCATACTCGACGACAACGGCGAGAAAAACACAGTCGTTTACGAGCGAATGCAGTATACGATGAACTTCTTGTTGGATCTCATCCGATTCGTCTACGGTCGAGGCGTCTTGTTTAATCTCTCACGAGTGGAGGTTTTCGCTCTGCTGATAGTCAAGGACATTTTATACCAGTTCTGGCATTTTGGTACTTACACATACGTTAAAGTTTACTATGACTTATACGGACATTTTGGAACTAATCTCTACGGGCACTACTAACAGTGTCATCAGGGATCCAAACATACATGGCACTTATACATAGACACTTTTAGATAAGCAGGCACTCGTCCTGATAGAAGTCAAGAAGTTTCCAAAGAAAAGCACTAAAGTGTATCCCAACAGAGCCATTCATTCCCACTTCTACCACGAGCTTTTAAATGGAGCACACCTCCGTCGTGAGTACCACCAGAGTCAATCGCCACTCTTCATTCTCATTCTTCATTCATCTCCAGCCTCTCCTCATCACACCAACAGCCTTCAAATATTCCGAGTTGTACATGATTTTCGTGCTCAAGTTGTCCGACCCCAATGCCGTCGAAGGGCTACCCCACATCTACCAAGTAATCGCGCGATACTTCCACCTTTACAACGCAGCAGCACGATTCACAGAGGATTTTGTGAGGTTCTTGGGTATTCCGAAATCTCTAGCCGTGTGCTGGGAGGAAACGGTTGACTACAACGACCATTTGGGAGTGGGCGAAGCAAGAGAAACGACATCAATGCGAGTCAGGGTTGTCTTTAACAACTACGGAATAACCGTCGTGAATCTGCCCTCGAAGTTGCAGAATCTTTTTAAGTTATGTTGATCTGGGCTAGGAAGGATTAGTGGGTATTTGCTGGCTTATTCTTGACTTTATCATCTAGCACAGAACGGAGTAGCGGCTGCGTCTGCAGTAAACAACTCAATATGTTATGTTGAGCTTGTAGTTCCTTGGATTATATGGATTGGGTTTTAAATTGTTGTAATCTTGAGAAGAGATTGTTCTTCCAACAAGCTCCCAACCCTTCATTGCATTCCGCCGCAGAGAAGAAAAGGGAACGAGAAGCGCAGTCTTGCGCCAGTAGTCTTGTCTCCGATGGAATTTTTAGTAAGGTAGGAAGACTCTTCGGGTACGGTTCAGGGCCAGAAGCCGGCAGTGGAAGCATGCAACTGGCGGATCAGAATAGAAAGTTGTATAATGTTGACATTTATCTTTTTGACTTTGGCTTCACAACATGATCTGTAAAAAGTTTTAAAGCTCATGGCTTGGTATAGCTAAGTATGAAAGATAAGAAACTAACTCGAACTGCTCCATCAAAATATCAGACCCGGAGCTGGAGCAGCACCAGGTGGACGGAAAAGACGAGCTTCACTGTCATTCGACCTAGGCGAAAATGAGGAGGATAAAGCAGGAATCGCTGCCGCGACAAATTCTGCGTCTGTTAGCATATTAGCCGGATCTGTCAGTTCCGGAAGCCCAGCGTCATCGCAGAGATCGCCGAAGTCGTCCCCCTCAGGGCGTAGCAGACGAGCAAGCCTCTCGTTTGCACTTGAGGATGATCCAATGGCTGCAGCTGACTCAGGACCAAAGCCTACAGAGGAAGAAGCCCCCAAGGGAGTAGAGGAATCGAAGCCTAAAAGGAAGGACTCGACGCGTCGGACA
This sequence comes from Amoebophrya sp. A25, assembly GCA_905178165.1. Taxonomy (NCBI): domain Eukaryota; class Dinophyceae; order Syndiniales; family Amoebophryaceae; genus Amoebophrya; species Amoebophrya sp. A25. The sequence continues at coordinate 321,355 of CAJINU010000103.1, read as the reverse complement.
AGTATAGGTCACGAAATGGATATCGAAGAGCAAGATACCTCACTCGGCCAGCATGGATTGGGGGCTCTTGGCATTTCCGCCGCCCAGCACGAGATTCTACGGAAAAAAGGCTTTGCCGTCTTCCGAGACGTGGTGCCAATAACTAGGGAAGAGCAAGAGCTGTTAGCAGCAGCAGTCGGCGCGTACCAGTGGTTTGTGTTTTTGCGGTATCAGAACAGAGCTTCCTGTAAGTTCTTTACCAGCATCATCTTCATCTTCGCACCGCTGTTGGCGTGTACTCATTCTTTAGAAGCTCTTTGAGTTCTAGCTCTGGATAGGATGAAATTTTAAATTGTGGCTAATGATAGTTGCAAATAAGATGATAGTAAAGTAGAATAATTTTCATTTTTGAAGAAAATCTAGTGCAGCAGGACCATAATCAACTCCTTCCGACCCGCCTCCAGCATGGACACCAACCGTCGATATGGCTGGCTACAAAGGTTTGGACGACAGTCGATACTTCCTTGCTGGTCTCACGTTTCTCGTAGTCGACATCTTGGAATGGCTTATCGTCACCTTCGTCTTTCAGTGGAGGAACACTAGGGATTTGCATAGCAAGGTAGTTGTTTTTTCGTTTTGGATTTTGCCCGCCGGTCCTAGGTGCTTCTGCTTCTCGTGCAGTAGCATGTGCAGTACTGAAGATTCAAGTAGTAGACTATGAAGCAAAGAAGTTTACTCCGCGTACTCACTGACAACTGAAACGAAATTCCCCACCCACGCAGGTCGACTACTGCCGTCAGCTGTTAACCAAGGATTTTATGACGCCATTCCTCCTCTTCACGTTCTCCTGGACAGCCGGTGTTTTTATGTTCAACACGAGTTGGAACGCCTTCCATCCAGCTCGGTTAGCCAAGCGCCTATTCGAAATTGGTGTCTCACGAGGAGCCTCAGTTCCGCACCAGACCGATTTTAGTGCGGCAAATTGGAGTGCTCTGAATGCGTGTACTGTGAAGTATGAGGATGATGGCAATATGTGGACGAGTGCAGGTGCCGCGAACTTCGCAATGACTGCCGGAACGATCAATGCGGATTGCTCGGGCTCCGCGTATCTGTATCCGCGTGAGGAGACACAAAGCTTGAACAGTTTCTTTTACGGCTTTATCTTCGATCATTGCAAATGAAGGCTTGACTGTAGATATAATGAGACATTTGAAGTAGGCATCATGCTGCACAGTTGATACATATAGTCGGTCAATATGAAAGAATGTACTTACTACAGGTCGACGTAGGTAAATGAAAAATGTGCTCTCTTCATGCATTCAATCTTCATCTCCGAACTATTCTAACTACTTAGCAATCAAGTACAGTATCTTTTCCTAGATGACAGGAACCAATTTATTCTAGTGTGTGAAATTCAATAGCAAAAAATATCGCCTGAAAATGAACGTCGTACGTCATGATCACTTTCTGATGTTACTGTAGTGGGTATTGCAGGGCGTTGTAATAAATTGTGTTGTAGTAGGAATTCGTATGAAAAATATATCTACATCAACTGTGACTCGCATGAAAGTGCTCGCAGGACCGGACACCTCTATTGATGCAAGAGAACAAGCCATCAATGCTCAAGTTCTGACATCTTCTTGCATAGTAAAATAAACGAAAAGTAGTTCAGGATTACTACTAGAGATGCAGAGATGATGATTCTTCCACCAAGTTTCTATCTGCCATGCATAGTCTCATTCAAAGACATATCCCGAGTCAGTGAGTTGTAGTGTATTTTCAACAGTTTTTTGGCAAAAAGATGCAGAATAGATTCATGCCTCATGAAATCAATGTAACATCATGCATCAGACATCGATGCAAGTAGAAGGTAGCCAAAACAAGTGCAGCAGTCGTCGTTTTATATATAGAAATGTTCATCATGCTGTCGTGGTCGTCGGGCAGAAACTGAACAAATTTCTCTTGTGTTGCAGGCTTACAAACTTTAGAACACGCTACAGAAAAAGGAAGGAAAAGCCTAAAAATCACCCACCGTGTCATCTTCTGTAAATCTATTAATGGATCATGGGACTCTGACAGACCTCACAAAAATTGACCTTCTTGTGCTTTTGATAGAAGCTTCTTCCAGGCTGAATTGGTTTGCCATTCATTGTTCATCTTCTTATGAGATCGCTTTTTTTCCATGATGAAAACGGTCTTTATTTTTGTATCCCCAATATTTACATGAATATGATGATCATCAATCCTTGCCATATGACGCAGGGCTTCTGGCAGTCCTTCAGAGGATGCGTTATTCCGCTTGAGAATGCAGCTAAACCCTGCGGACGGCGGATCGCATCCTAATCCTAATCCTAGCATACTCCTGCCTTTTCGTGGTAGACATCTGACTAATTCCTCCCCGAGAAGAACGCTGGACCGAGGACCAGGGTGAGATACAGGGATATCCAACCCAAAAAAATAAGGTATCCCACTGGCCATCAGGAATGTGTCGGCAAGCGTCCATTAGATCCATTAACACATCGGGTTCCATAAGCTAAAATGGTCCATTTTACTATTCGGGAGGTTGTGTCCTTCTTTTGCGCGATTCTGCCTGTCTTCCTGTTTTTGGCGCCGTTCACTGTCTTGCTGCCTGTGATCTGTGGCAGAAGGTCACTAGACATGCCACCGCTAGCGTTTATCGCGCAAATGTTGCAATGCGGCCTCTGGTTTGTACATGGCACCGGCTTAAGGAACTCGCAGTGCACATATGTGAATTTTGGAGGTCTGGTCACAGGATTCCTGTATTCCATCCTTTACCGTGTCTACAGCGGCGAAAGAGGACAGCACCAGCTCCAAGAAGTAGGAGATGCAAAGAATAAAGATGGAGAGCTGCGTCATATAGTTCTAGTTGCTCCTTCTGGAACGGAAGAGCAGGAGCCTGAAACAGAGCAAGTAGAGCAGGAAGAGGCTGCATGCGACGAAGAATCGGAAAAGCTTCTCAACCATTCTCCCAACGTGCTCTTCGACGATGGGGAAGAAAATTCCCTGGAAGCTCGAGGAAGAGCCTATGACTCTTTGTCGACCCTATATCATGTGGGGAAAGGAAGCGAAGCAACTACACAGGCGAATTTTCAAGTCCGCGACCGGAACACCAATAGCAGGGATCCGACATCAACTACTCGCTACACAATTCAGTGGTCATTTCAATTCTCCGCTTCCGTAGTTGTTTTGCTGGTCTGCGCAATGTTGTTTATACTCCTTGGAGGAAGCTTCGAGTTCTTCGCTGCGATGACAAAGCAGCTTTTTACGGAGGGCTCTATCACGAGTGCGACGGGCGCCTATCCTGACTATCACGACCATCCACAATTACTCCCGTTGTATTGGTTTCTCTGCATCTTGGGGTGGCTCGCATTTGCGTCAAATGTCGCCATGTTCAGCCATCCCATCGCGGTGTTGCCTGAAGTGCTCCGGACGGGCAAAACCGATCTCATGGGGTCCACTTCAATGAATCTCACGGGGTTCTTGAATTCCTTTTTTTGGGCAGTTAGTGCTCTTTTCTACATAGGCCGCAGTGGGCCCGTGTGGTCGCTTGCAGTCTCCAATCTGCTCGGTGCACTCTTCTCCATGATTGCGTTGGGTCTGAGACTCAAGCTCTTTTTCTGCGGCGAGAGGGAGACGAGCACATAAGAAGTAACAGTAAAAGCACCCTACTGAAGAACTATATGCAGCAGTATCCTCGTCCTGAAGAATTACTATCACACGCAGCAGTTGAGGACGAAATATGAAGCGTCTTTTTCGAAATGCTGACCCTGACGCCGCCGGGGATCTTGAAGAAAATGAGGAGAAGGAGGAGGACGCGGGCGCGGGCGCGTATTTGTGGAGTAGAAGAAAATGTTTTTTATCAATATTCACATTGATACTTTTTGTTTTTCTTTTCTCGAATCGCAAAAAAGAGGATGGGTATTAAGACAACATACAATGTACCCACTGCTGAGATGTATCAAGACTTCGATGGAGTTTGAGAGGTGTATTGTGTGCACCAAGAAGAAGTGTACTTAAGTCAGATTTAGCGTAAAAGAGAATGTAAGACCATGCCCTGCTCGTAAAATCCACGCGGATTCAGCACAGAACATTTCTCATCTGGTCAAGTATATCGAAAAAAACCAGAGCTGAAATTGTTCTTCAGTCATTTTCTCCTACAGAGAGGCTCTGACTCCCTCGACCAGGAACTTGTCTGCGCTGCATAGCTTCTTGCTCAGTCACGTTCTATCACATGTAAATCTGTTAATGGATCATAGGACTCTGACAGACCTCACAAAAATCGACCTTGTTGTGCTTTTGACAGAAGCTTTCTTCCTTCCCACCCCTTCCAAATCCAAACTCTGCTGCAGTATGCTTGACGAAGACTTTCAAACCTAAACTTCCACATTGTTGTACATCAGGCTGAATTGGTTTGTCATTCATTGTTCATCTTCTTATGAGATTGCTTTTTTTCCATGATGAAAACGGTCTTTATTTTTGTATCCCCAATATTTACATGGACAAGGTCAAGATCAGTCAATCATCTACATCTGGGTTACAACTTTATAATATATCATTGCATGACATAGATACTCATGCCTTTTCGTGGTACTGACAAACATATCCCACTAAAAAGATCCAAAATGACAGAACAACAACTAGTGGCATTCACAGGCTTCGAGGCTTTTCGGATAGCCCTGTTGAGTATTACCTTAGGATCCTTTTTTCTTCTCACATGGCGTTCTGTGTGGACTGGCAGTCTCTGTACCATCTTCTGGGGTACTGACAGAGAGCGCAACATCACCCATCGCAGTCCCCTAAGCCTGTTTTTGGAGATCCTACTTCTTTGGGCCGTGCTCTATTACCTTCATTTGATCGGCGCGCAAGTATGCAGTGGCCCTCCGACTGCGGTTTTGGGAGCACTGGTTGGATGCAGTCCGGATCTTCGTGATACTCTAGAGACATCACTGCAAGCATATCAAGAACACTCGTTAGTGTTTCTCGTACTTTGCGGAGCACATTTTTATGTGTACAAGGACTGCGCTATCGAGGTCAAGGAGGTTGAAACGAAGGATAGTGGACCAGGAGAAGACGGCGTGGCACGATTTGTGTCGGGACCACCTGCAGGAGAAGATGGCGTGACACGATTTGTTGAAGATAAAGATTCACCTGAGCAGTCTGTTTTTACTACGAGAAGACACAGGAGGACGTCAGACTGCTCCACGAAGGTGGACTCCGAGAATGCGGCTAAGGAACAAGCTGAAGAAAAAGTTGGAGAACTAAACGACGTGAAAGCCTCGAAATCATCTTATTCCTCGGAGAAAAAGCAACATCAGAAAATAAATGTCACGGTTGGCAAGGTATCGTATTACACACGGAAGAGAACCCTGTTAGCTTGGATGTGGATTGCCTTGAAGTTGTACTATCCATTTGCTCTGCACATCTCCCTGCACTACTTGAAACCTGATTTCCGTCTTCTCTTTGGCTACGTGATTGATGGATTCTTGGCCTTTGATATTGCGAAATACGTTATCTTTCGCGAGTGATGTTGAAGTTGAAACAGGGAGAATCCACATTCCAACCTACGGCTGTTGCACTGGGATCACCAGAAAAGCCACATTTCAATAACCTCTCATGTGTGTTCTACCTACAGACCACGAGTGTCCCTAGGAAGAAGAAGAGGTTTTTCTTGCGTCAATTGGGATGAGAAGTAGCAAAAGGGATTTCTACGAAGAAGCGACTTTCTCTAAAAAAATCCAGGCGGGTGCATTGATGAGCCCAGCGCACAGAACCTGTGCTGTAATCCAAGCTTCTAAAACAAAAAATGTTAGCCGTGTGCTGGTGTTAGTAGTTGTAGCTTGTAAATCGTAGCCACTTCCTTGTCAGAAGAATGTAAATCGTAGACCAGCACCTAGCCACCGCATCAATAGAGATGGTTCTCTAAGAAAGATGGACTTCATGTCGTCAAATCGACGTTGCAGATTGACCGTCTTTTTCTTCAGCTTGACGACGATTTACTATGGCGTGACAAGCACCCTAGCCTGTGATTTCCACCACGATCCAGCTCAGTTAGCGAGTTTCGATCCTGACGACAATGCTAAATTCTGGTCTAAGCTAGAAAAAGCAGAACAAGACTGTGAAGACGACATAGAGAAGAAAAGGGAAGACCAGTGTGCTCGCACAGGGGAGCAGGTAGAAGAACAAGTTCAGCAAGTGTTTCAGAACAACAATAGTACATCAACAAATCGGAACCTGAAGTGCTCGTCGGCGACCAGTGATCCGAATTTCGCCTTCATGGAAACCATGGCCTGGAGTAGGTTTGGGTTTCGGGCAGGCCGAATGCCCCCAGCCTTCTCGGATGCGACGAAAATGAGAGGGGCTACTGGTACCTCGATTAGCAGGTAGATTTTAATTTCTACCTTTCTTCAGATATTTCTCATTGTCTCTCTCGACTTTGACTTTCAGTTTTAGACAAAATCCGTTTCGTTATCTATCAGAGACGAATTCCAACATAACAATTTATCTCAAAAGGTTCATACGTCTCCCAAGAGCAAGGAGAAGGGGCTGGGGCACGAGTCCGCAGGAGTATAGGCCGTCCAGAGTTGAAGAATATGGATCCGTTTCTGATGTTGGATGAGTTTAAAGTTGGTCTGCCAGCGGGGTTCCCAGATCATCCGCATAGAGGTATCAATGACTAATATGTTTTCAACCATCGAAATTCTGTCGATGAAAAACGTCTACTTCCGTTTCTATCATTTTTTTGATGTCTCAGTCTCTTAATTTTTTGAATTTCTTACTTGATCTTATCCCATCAATCTGATCTTCCTCAATTAAAAGGCTACTATTATCACTTCTCAATCTGATCTCCAGGTATGGAAACAGTGAGCTACATTGATCTTCCTCTCCAGGTATGGAAACAGTGACCTACATTGATCTTCCTCTCCAGGTATGGAAACAGTGAGCTACATGTTTCCCAATACTCCTGGAAACATCCTCTCCAGGTATGGAAACAGTGACCTACATGTTTCCCAATACTCCCGGAAACATGACGCATGAAGATTCTAAAGGGAATGCTGGGACGCTAGGTCCATCGGATTTGCAGTGGATGACGGCTGCGAAAGGTATTATGCACAGTGAAGTTCCGGAAACGAGGAAAGAAGCACATGGATTGCATTATGGGAGAGAAACTTATTATAAGTCTCTTCCTTTTTGCTCCTAGAAGACTGTACTGAAAAATAGTTACAAGCGCAAGTGAGGTTATAAGTAGTCAAGAATATGCCACAGATAGCTGCGGTCCCTGCTAGTGTACTATGCGCGGGTAGTGACTTAGAGATCCACAAGAACATCTGGACTAGCCTTCTCTAATCAGCAATGTGGATCAACCTTCCACGTTCCGAAAAAATGGCTGAGCCTGAATATCAAGAAATCCCAGCTAAGGATCTGGCGAGAGCTGAAGCGGCTGATGACAGCGGCAAGACGATTCAAGTTGCTATCGCAGCTGGCGAGAGTCTGGGTGTCACGAGTCAAGTTCGCACAAGAACGCCATGCTATCTGTTATGGCAAATATTGCATTGAAAAGGGAGGGGTCTAACAGAAGCTTGCAGCACAGGCATAATATTGGAAGTAATAATAGATGTCTAACTACATCAGAAGGTGTAATAGAACAAGTATTAAACGGTTTGTGATGTTTATTTCCACATCAGGGATGAACTACAGAAGTAGCTTATATGATAAGATGTTCTTGTTGAAGAAAAAACTCCTCATCGTTTCGTGATCCTCACTTCGCACATGCTGAAGATGAATCCACCTCTAGGTCGACGCGCTAGTTGTTGATTTTTACAGGTAGAATTTCACCCAGGTACTTCATACCTCGTCTTCTTCTAACCTTCATCCACGTCAAAATGGGAGATAAAGGCTCGACTTTTCGCCAAGCTTTGCCAGTCAATTTCACGGCATTCCTCTATACCCTAGAAGGTTGCGAAATCACAGTACGAGGTGACGGTAGCAAAGTGCAAGATCGTTCAGTGTTGGGACATACGACAGTCACGTTGCAGAGCAATGTACAAGGACAGGGAGTGAAAGAAGGCGTCGAAGTCGTGGCTGAGAAAAAGGATAGCGAATTTTATGGATGAAAGGTTGAATGAATGAATGATGGATGACCTCGTCATACTCATAGAAGATCGATGAATCCCAAGAGTCGTCTTATAGCCTAGTGAAGGATAGCACTTTTTGATGCTACAAAGTGACAATGAGGGTATTACTTATATACTTGACCCCAATTGGAATAGGCTACTAGGTTATTTCAACCCACCAGAACTAAGATTGCATATTCCTCAGTGTCACACTTTCATACCCTCGTCCTCGTTGCCGCGCAGCCGATTGGCGAGCCCATCGTGCAGTACGGTCCGTTCGTGATGACGTCGCAAGCCGAAATCCAGGACGCCTTTAGGGACTACCAAACCGGACGCAACGGCTTCGAAGGAGCTCAGCAGTGGGAGAGTCAGAATAGAAGGAGAATGGGGAGGTGAAGATGTGCAACAACTACTTACACAGTGAGAGTTAGAAGAGGAGGAGGATGGCAAGGTAAAGACGTTGTGCAACAACTACTTACACAGTGAGAGTTAGAAGAGGAGGAGGATGGCAAGGTAAAGACTAAAGAGAAAAAAATAAAGACCAGGCTCTACAGGATATTACATACGAAGTCTAAGAGTCTAGCCTTCTTTGATATATCTCGAAATGAACAGTGTGCAAGTCGATGTAATGATATAGAGATATTCATCAGTCAATGAGAATGACGTGAGAAAACCAAGCGTCTTGTATGCCTCGTTCAATCATGTATCGCAACATTGATCTCAAAGTATTCAACAGGCAACCTTTTTCAAAAACTGAATAGTGACAATTGGGTATTCCAAATGCAACGTTGGTCATGTCTCAGAGAATCTAGCCAAGGATGTAATCATGTCGTTATCAGTGCGCACCCTAATGGTAAAAAAGGCACGCGTGTGTAGCATTAAATAACAGGCAGGGTTGGCTCTCGTGGGCGAGCAAGATGTCGGAAAGATGTGTGCAGTGGTGTGGCCGTTACAACAAAATGCTTTTCGCATTTCTGAGTGTCAGCTACTCATCTTCAGAAAGTAAGCTGAGCAAACTAAAAAAAGACCACTTTGACCTCTTTTTAGCGCAGCAAGAACAGTTCTTCTGATATCAGGCCCTCGGCAATCCAATGTTTTGAGTTTTGTGGTTCCGCGAAAAGTTTTTACCACGAAAGAAAAGAACGTGTTTATTTCTCAAGTAGGAAATGCAAATCTGGTTTCGTCTGAACGAGAACGAGAGACAAAGTTTTCAATGCAAGAGGTACAGTTTTTTTATAGATGAGAGTTGAAAAACGTTGTTTTCTCGTATGTCTGAAACAAGAACGAGCATCAAGAATGAGTCAAGCGATTATAGAACAATTTTCTCTTTGTGTGTTTTTTGATATAGGAAAAGCGGCGCATGATATCTGCATCGCTTTCTTCGCGGTTTTTTGATGGAGAGAACATGCATTATCATCGACATTCAATCGTCATTGATTATCGTTACCATCATCTGCTTTTGTGTCATCGATGCAGGCAAAAAACGTGAGGAGTTTTTTTTTGTGCCCAGCAGTTAGAACCGAAATGTTCGATTCTTTGGACATAGATCAAAAAACAGCCTTGATTCATCGTGGTTGATTCCAATTACTTGATTTGATTCTAATCATTTCCGAGCATATCTTCCTCCACCGAATTTTTTATCTCCCATTACAATTTTCCAACCTGAACATACAAACATTATACACGAAGTTGTTTTGTTAGAACCAACGGTCTCGTAGACCACAACCTGTACCTTCTTAGACCACAACGCTCTCTTGGACCACAAGAAAGTATTCATTAATTAACTTCACAACCTGTACCCGAGTATCTAGAGAACAACTTTTGTGTGATAATTTGTGCCTTTTGTCCCCAGACAAACAGCCGAAAAAATGGTGAAGGCAGAGGAGGTGGCGAAGCACAACACCGAAGGTGACTGCTGGGTCATCATCGACGGAGAGGTGTTCGACGTGACTAAGTTTCTTCCAGATCATCCGGGAGGCGCTAAGGTACCAACATATTCTACTTAGGTTAACAACATATTCTACTTGGGTTAAGAGCATATTCTCCTTTTAGGCTAACAACATATTCTACTTGGGTTAAGAACATATTCTACTTGGGTTAAGAACACTAATCTAGTAGACAGGCTACCTACTTATCTAGTCTCGTCTATCTAGTCATGGTCTTATCTAGTCGTAGTTATATCTAGTCTGGTCTTATCTAGTCTAGTTAGGTTACACTTATCTAGGCTGGTCTATCTAGTGTTACCTACTAGGTTAACATTACGTGTATCTACTAGTACTAACTGACTAGATTTTTAGGTTAATTCTTCATCACCATAACACAGGCCATCGTAATCTACGCTGGTAAGGATGCCACGGAGGAATTCGATATGCTGCACGAGAGGAAGGTGATCGACAAATACGGCATCAAAAAGGGTGTCGTTACCAAGATCGGGAAGCTGGAGTAAAGAGTTATGTCCACGACCACAAAGTTCAATAAATCAGTTACTGCTTAGATGGAACACCTAATAATCGTGCATCTGGGGAACAAATTTTATATACTACTGTTATAAACCAGTTTAGTCGGAAAGAAGTTCTTGGAGTAAGAAGGTATGACGCAATACGAATTGTAAATTACTTCAGTCGGAAAGAAGTTGGATTAAGAAGTTATGAATGAAGGGACTATAATTTAGGACTAGCAGTGTGAAGACAGAGGAAGAGTCCAGTACGAGCCATGGAGCCATGGACAAGGATGCAGGTATCCGGTGCTACAGAGTGCGGTGTTGCTACCTTTTGACTCATGTGATTATCATGCTCTTTATTTTCCTACTTTTTGACCTAGCTACTCCTTGAACAGCAACGTCTAATGATGATAGACTCCGCAGTCTAAATAGAAGAAAAATACAAAAAGACAAGGGTATCTCCGTAGACCATACAAGGATCACCTTTGGCAGGTCGATCAGTGGATTTGTGTGGGCGGCAGGTGCCTTGTCCAAAGAGGCGAATGAACACAGATACTTCAAGTTACCGAGAATTATACCAATTAATACGATTTTGACTCTGAGTGGTACTAATTAAAAATGATAATAATTTTTATTTTTCTACTTTGCTTATACTGAAAACAATGCATTTGTAATTGATACACGATCTCTGAGCACACGCGGGGCCTAGTGTCCAGTGTCTTGTAGTTTTCCCTAGTGTTAGACTTCTGCTATGTCCTGAGATTGAGACTGATTGTTACCAAAAGAATTAAGAAGAAAAGAGATCTAGAAAATACATTCAATTCATTAATGTAAGTAGAACAATGCTTCTTATAATTAATTGTTTTGACGTTTTCCTCCACTGTATTTGTTTGCATGGTTAACAGATCGTACTCTTGTTAGTGCAATTTCTTGTTAGGTGCAGTTTTGTGATTGTTTGGGACATGTTGTTTCAGGAAGTCAAAGCGATTATGATACAAGACGGATGATGTGTACTAAAAATATATACCTCCAACGATGGATGATCGACCTCCATGCAATTCTACGAAGAAGATTCCCTACGAGTAGAACGAGCACGTTCATCACAAGTTGCATATTCCATCGTCATCCTTAGTGAATGTGTACTAGCGCTGGCTACTGGAGGACAAATGACCACAGTTACTCGAGCTTCTTGAGCACTAGGAGCCAAGTATCTCAACTAGGAGCCGCGCAAGTCGAAAGACGTCATCCAACATTTTCCGGCAGTAAATTTAAATTGGGAAGGCAAGGTCGAGAAGCAGGACTGTGAGTCAAAAATGCAGCAACGAAGGCACAGTGTTCAACGACAGCCTAGCCTCGCCCAGGCCGATAAGTATTATTTACAGGATGATGTGAGTGCTCCTATCCTATCCTAAGTGTGGCAAGTGCTCCGTCGTTCTGTCCTGTCAGTGTGGAAGTCAGTCTGAAGGTTTTCACTATTTGCCTTGTATTTTTGCGTCTGTCAAATGTTTGCGTTGAACCAAATCGACGCGCGTAGTCTGAGGCAGATAGCTATCTGAATCCTCGTAGAGTTTATCATTCTAAAAGTAGAAAGTGTTGTGGATCTGTGTGTCAGTAGATTAAATCCTTCCCTTGCAGCTGCCGAGTAGTTCTGTGCCATTCTTTCGCTGCTCTAAGTGTGAAGAGGTCGTCGTGTGTGGTTGTGAAACTGAATCGACTCGTATCCTAACAAGGAAAATTTATTAAGTATCTTCGTGTCTTCGGCGCTCAAAGCGCAGGGCTCCTGAAGCAGGAAGCCATCTAAATCTAAATCTTTCCGTTTACGAACAACATCTACCACGCAAGCGCAACAAGCAAAATGAGACCACTCCTTTCGCCATTGCTCTGGTTGCTGACCAGCAAAGCATGCTGGGAGGTCGATGCTGCTAAAACGCCTCAGAAGATTGCGCCACCGCCTTCTGGACTAGACGAAATCGGATCTGTGCTTCTCAAGCAGCTAAGCCGTGTCGCGGATGAACATTTTTGGTACAACAATGAATTTCAACAGAAAAATAATCAAAACCCACTGTGCATACCCGTCCAAGGAACACTAGTTACTTTTACATCAAGGGGAACAACTTTTAACGATTATCACGGATCCTACTTAGTTTGGCCATTACTATACTTCTGTAATTGTATACCCTTTGCCTAACCTTACCTTTTTCTAGTTAGCTTGGCTCCACCCGTACTATATACTTTTTCATGAATGTTGCGTGACCCTGAGTAACTGTAACTTAGAGTAGTTGTAGTTTTCCGTTATAGTGTTCTGAGTTTGTATTTCATCATCTTCAGCATTTGCGTCGATTGTTCCTTCCAAAAGATCAGGCTCTACTAAGACTCGGCTCACCCAGCCAGGAAGGACCATCAGTTTTCATTCGTAACTTACTACTACGGTTTTTATCTCCCAGTAGTTGTTACGCAAATGGAGCATTGTCACCTTCATTTACCATTTTTTTACAGTCTGTCATTGCCATCCTCAACATTACCCTAACAGGAAAATCGAGGCTGCTGTTGTTTCCGGTAACATCGACGCCCGCGTCCTCGACTTGAATATGCAGCATGGTGCCAGCCAAGCAGAATTGTTTCAGTTAAGGCTTTTCAACATTTATAATTGACTCATCGCTATCGAATACCAAGCAATAGTTCGATTAGTATCAAGTCTTCATCCAGAATTAATCGATCGAGTTTGAGTTGTTTCTTCAAAAGACCCAAATTCACGACATTTCTAATCCTCCGCTTCGTATACCTTATCGGTGAGAAAGGTTTTGCAAAGAACCGATTGGAAAAGGTCTTAGCGATGGAGGAGTGTCTGCAGCAACGCACTGAATTGCGTGGCCACAGTTGGGCTGAAGTGGCGGCTTCTGAGCGCAGCTCTTCAACTACTATGTCGACGCAAGAAACTTCTACGCATTCTAGTGGTGCTGGTGCTTTCTCGACATCTACTGGTTCTTCTGGAGAAAAAAGCAAGCAAACAACTCGTACGCGCAAGCGTGGTGACGAAGCACGACAGAAGCTCAAAGATGAAGAAAATCAGGATCGCACTCTTTGTTTGGTCAAGGGCCTCTTGGATAGGGTCAACGAATTCCTCGTAAATCCTTCTGGCCTAAAACGAACGGAACTAGCTGCGATGAAAGCCTTCTTTCTGGAAGCGTTGCCTTGGGAAGCAGCTAATATTCCAAACTTCAGTCGTATTGCTTACGTAGCTCCCGCAGCTTCGTCCGGAGAAACTACCACAACAGCGTCGATTACGAGTAGTCCTACTTCACTTTCTGCCACTTCCTCCTCAACGACTGCTGCTGCTGCTGCTGTTGTCGCACCAGTGCCCAAAGTCAAAGGCATCAAGATCCGAGGGTCACCATCTGCGAAAGCCAAAAGTACATCTTCGAAGACCTCTCCTCCTCCGAAAGTGCGTGTTCCGATCATGGCTATCCAGACCAAACTTCTTCTGCTCTTCCTACGTCATGGTTTGATGCGTGGATTGAGCTTTGATTGCGATGGAACCTTGATCCACTCTATGGAGTGGTACTGGTACACGTGGGACCGTGGCTTCCGAGTCGATGTGCCTACGCGGAACGACGAAACCAAGATACTGCAGGACTTCGAGATTCCCTCACAGCACCGATTCACCTACGACTCCTTCATGCGCATCTACGGAGGACAAGCGCCAGACCGAATTTTGCGTAGTTTGGTCGACCATACGACTCTTTCCTCACGCCAGAAAGAAGCGGTGGTTCACTACATCAACGACAAGAACTACGTGGACATCAAAAATCGTTTGCCGAAGGAGTACAAGTTGATGCCTGCGGCAAAATCGCATGGCTTGGACAGGATGGAGACGAAGGTAATGGGTACTCGTCCGATCGAGATTCCGGTGGTCACTAACGTAGCTCGTTGGATTGATACGGAGTACAACGCCGCCACAGGACTTGATATTCGCCTGGCAGTTGCCTCCAGTTCCGATCGTGCTTCTTTGATCACCCACTTGAGTCATATTGGTTTGCTGAAACATCTTGACGTGTTGGTTGGTATCCACAAGTCTGAAAAACATGTTTTGGAGGTCTTGTTCCCTGAGTCGCACCATGGACATCAGGGTCTGCAACTCCAATTACAAGAGTCGAACGCTCTATCTTTCCTGCACAAAAGCAAGTTCAACCAATTCCTACAACGGAGCGCGACACAATCTTCCTTCCTGCAGGGTGCAATGCTGAGCACAGTTGGTAGTGGTGCGGCTTCTGGTTCATCGAGATCGATTTCGACAAGGACACGATCTTCTTCTTCAGCTTCAGCTGGTTCTTCTTCTAGAAGTGGGTTCATGTCGTCTCCGTCCTCTTCGGCTATTACGCAGGGAAATTCTGCTGTTGACCCTTGGAACCTTGCAGCGGCATCTTGGTCTTCTCTCTTATCTCGCTTCCCTGGTAACGTCTGGCGTCAGGTGAGCCGGACTCCCGATGGCTGGGCCTTGGAGTTGGAACGTGATCACGATGTCAGCAAACCCAGTTCAGAACTCTTCGCCACTGCTGCTCAACTGATGGGAGAACACCCTAAAACTTTGATGGGTTTTGAAGACGCAGTCAACGGCATCGAATCACTCCAAGGCGCTGACTATTCCTTGATCTTAGACGTCACGACTTGGCGTGAGCACCCAGATGTGCGCGCTTTCGTCTTTCACTTGTCTGCTAAGACTGAGGAAAATGATCGTCGTGAATTGCTCTCTTCTGTCATGGAGATCATTCGTTTGTACGATGGCTTCCACGTTTTGGGTCTGGTTTCGGAGCTTGGACGTAGAGCTACGGTGGCAGAACTGGCCAGGTTGGAAAATGCTAAGGGGGTGACTTTGCATAACCGCTTCGGCAAAGCCCAGAGATTGCAGGACTTCTTCACGCGCATCGTGACCCTTGGCCCGGATCCGGCTGCCATGCTGGAACTTCCATTTTTCTGGTTTGATGAGACGAGCAGTGCGTCTGATCCGCATTTGGCTACAGAAAGAGAAAGAGTGGAAAAAGCGATGCTGGAGGCTTCCAGTACTAGGTCTTCTACCTCTACTACTGCAGGACCTTCATCTTCTACTACGATCACTCGTGGTTCATCTCAACGTGGTCAGGTGGATCCTACAACTCGTGCTTGCATTATCGAGATGCTCTTTCGCCAGATCACTCATGATCAACCTGTAGATGTCTCGGTTCATCACTTGATCACTGCTTACGGTTCGGGTGCCCAAGGAGCACACACCTCGTGCTTAGCCGTCGACCGCGAGGCGCCTGCCATCAAGGGGAAACTTGTGAAAGTCTGGGAAAATCCAAATCTCGCGAAGTGGCAGATTACCGCGGATAAGTGCGTCGCTTTCGTCGACTCGGATGCTGGAGTAAGAGCTAGTAGTGGTGCGGAATACAAAAAGATCATCGATCTACGTCAGGATCAGTTGTACCTTTCATCATCTGTTGGTCCTTCTGGTGCTACTGCGTTTTCTTCGATGCAGCAGAGTTCCTCGGCTTCCAGTACTATCACAGGTTCCACTGCTGTCGTGGCCGCGACTAGTTGTACTGCCAATCTTGCTCAACAAGAAGAAGAGTCTACTTTTTCTTCTTCCTCCATCGTGGAAAAAAACGGTGCAACCAAACTCCTTGATGATCTCCGCACCGAGGTTTCTGGTCAACTCTCTGCCACTGACAAGAGTCGTCGCGTCCTCGTTTTTGACATGGATGGGACGCTTTTTGATTCCATGCCTGTCTACTATGGGTACATGAAACCAGTCCTGCAGCGCTACCAATTCCAATATCCTACGGAAGCCGAATTTCTGCGAGAACTCGCAGGAATGACTCCGGAAGATATTTGGCAGAAGGTATAGTACTCTTCTAAGATTGATATTACTTCTAAAAAAGTGCACACCTGGACGAGTTGAGCTTGAGTTTATTATACCTATACAGAGAAAGCACTACTGAATAGAAGAGTCTTTGAGGCTTTGTGCTGAAGCTGATGAAATTTTGTGTACTTCGATATAACATCACGCGAAAGAGCACCGTCGTCGTCAAATCTGTTTCGTCTTGCATACCCTTATTCAGAATCTGATACTCGTCGTTCCTTTTCCACACCACAGATACTGGACAAAAACAGCCACGTGATCATCGAAAACAAGCTCATTGGCCTCACCGCAGAGTCCCTGTTCGAAGAGGAGAAGAAAGCCGCAAAGTCCCTGATCAAGCAGGTGGATGAAAATGCCTCAGCTGCTGCCGCCAAGATCCACTCTGTGATCGACAAATTCGTGGCTGCCAGACAGAAATTGCCAGGTCCTCGTGCTGCAGTCCCCTCTCCTGGGTTGGCTATCGCAACTTCGAGTCCGCGTGCCAAAGCAGAGGCACATTTGAGAGCGCATGACTTGGCTCAGGATGTTTTCGAGATGATTGTGGGTGGCGACGATCCAGAAGTTCTGTTCCGTGTTGGTCAGTTGGAACGCGGTAAAGGTCAGCCGGTGACCCCATCCGAAAAAAAGGAGATTTTGTTCCGCGTAGCCGCTGAAAGAATGCGCGCTGATGTCAGTCAGTGTGTGGCATTCGAAGACGCCATTGTGGGATTGGAAGGAGCTTTTAGAGCTGGGTACTATTGTAAGTCTGTACATGATCATTTGTCTTTGTTGGATTGGAAGGAGCCTTTAAAGCTGGGCAATATTCATCTTCAACTAGTACAAATAGCACTAGGTGGAAATAGTCTACTTACTCAATTGGTATAATCTAAGCTAGTACAACAACAGAGCTCTTGCACGGATGGTTGCAGGTTCCACTCTCGGAACATCGTTACCTTTCAATCATGTTTGCCACGTCATCGCTTCCGAATGCACTATTTATTAGACCAAATTAATGTATCCGAATGCTCCAAATCGATCCCCAGATACCCAACCCTGATCGATGTGCGCAACGACGCTGCCTATCCGCATTACGAGACGTTCAAACCCGTTTTTGCTGCCGAATACAAAGGTCTGGTTGAACGGCTGACGCGCTTCGTGACCCAGAAAGGCGAACTCGAGGGAGAAGATTCTCCTCGCTACCGACAGCGTGTGAAGCAACTCGAAGGGGCAAAGGGGATGTTCCTCCTTTGAGGATATGATTAAGGTGGTGATGAAAATGAACAAGAAGATGGTGGAGTGATGATACAAACAAGTTTTCAATACTAGGATCATGAGATAGTTACAAGTAGAGAAGATATGTCAGGGGATTATGAACGCACGCGAAGCAAAAATCAATGATTGTAACGAAAGGTTGGCACGATGGAGATGTAACAACGCTATTGGGGTTGCGTGGGGTGGTAGTTTCTAATCGCAAGACAACATAGTAAATAGTTCGAAGTTCTACTTACACATAGACACGACAAGGCCGTGGTCGTATTATCGTAGTTGTTGAAAAAGGAAGCTGATGTTCCTAAAAGATAACCTGAGAGTGACATGGACGACATTCAGGAGAATGATGAATACTTAGATGAAGTTTCTCGCTAGTGGAAGTCAAGTGGTCTTATTTTCTGCGTTTCTAGTTTCTTGGTTTTGAGGTAAAATTTTGAAGATCTTCACTATTATGTTGTGTAGCGCTAGAATTGGGTTTCGCAAAAGCCGTTTCTGAACTTTGTTGTAACTTCGAGAATTTAGTTTTTATTGCGTCGGAAAGTATCTCGATAATGTTTGAAGTGTGGCGAGTATCTATGCAGTTTTTCTGATGCTATTAGTGCACTCCGACTTATTGGTTCTGAGCTGCATTGCCGGACCCGAACCGCGAAAATGAATGAATGAAAGAAACAGATTCTTAACTCTTGAAAGCAGAATGTGAAACACTAGTTTCTTCTATTGCGTGACGCATACTTGTTTTGTGATTGTGCTTACGCTTGGGCAAAATAGCTGACACGTGGTTACCGTCAAATGCGAGTGGAGGAGGGTTTGGTGTTGGTCGGACATGATCGCAGAATCACGGGTCACGGCCGAGCCCTATGAAGAAAGTTTAGATGAAATTGAAAGGTCGAGAGACGCCCTCCAATATATATCTTCCACAAAATAAATGTTAACAAGATTCTTGTTTTACCCGCCAAGAGATTGAGCCGAAAGAACTACGTGTACTTGCTATGTACTGTGCGAAGTTTTTACGTATTGACTCATAATTACATAAAAACCGTCAAAAGAATGGCAAGAAAGGCAAGTACTCATGCGCTACGCGCACATCCGGTAGCTATGCGCAGTGGCAGGACCGCGACTGCCTGCTCTGCGACAACCTGCTGCAGAAGTTATACGACCACATCAACACAACATCCGTCTTTATCCTCGTCATCCTCGGCGAACTACTTTCAGAACCATCTTCCGACTTCTTCCTCCTCTTCCACCACTAATACACATTACACTTCGTCTTCGCACCCAAAAATAGCGTCGTCTCCCTCTTCCAGCAGCAGCTCGTTTTCCTGTTCTAGTAGCAGCTCGTCTTTTCCGAATTTGACGGTGCAAGCCGGCAAGGGGAAGTTCGAAGGTCTACGTCGCAGTTTTGCCAGGGATCTGAAAGCCGGAGAGTATGCCTCCACTAAATTCCGGAATGCTAAACATGCTCTAGAGATAGGGTTTAAAGCCCATCTGGACCTTCAATTGCCTCCAGAGCATCTAGTGTACAAGCGTGTAACTCTCTTTTTCTTGCGTGTAGCAAAGGCGAAGAAAGAGCTCGGGAATGATGATCATTCGCTCTACTCCTCCTCTTCTTCCACTAAGTCTATGTCTGGATATTTTGCCGCGAAGCGCGTAGAGCATGAGGTGAAATCTATGCGGATACAGACTAGAGATTGGGCGTCACTGTTTCAGCTTTTCACCAAGGCACATGTGTCTGATCAGGAACTAGCACATTTTTTCAGGGATGAGGTGTTTTTGCCTGAAGAACAAGAGCATCATGTGTCCGATGCCGATGAAGAACAAGGATCATACGAAAGTACAGCACCTTCTTGGGTCACAAAACTAATGAAGCCGAAGGAGTTGCGCGGAACAGGCGGATCACCAGGGACTAGAAAAGGAAGTCCTCTACCCCTGGCATGGGACTTGAAAGAACTTGGCGCTATCGGGAACTACTATTTTATGGCTGTAGTGAAGCTGATTCATCCTTGCCTGCATCCTTGAAGTTGAAACGTATGAGGTAGTAAGTATCACCAGGGAAAAATATTGCTTGCCCATACTTTTCAGGGATGCCCTTGGAGATGAGTTACAGACAGTTGTTCTAAGCATTCCTTGCACGTTTCGCCAGAGGAAAGTCGAGAAATTTTCTTGCACATCGACAAGGAACTTTCTCGGTTGCATTCTACAACAAGCTCCGGAGGTGTCGCCTGCCCATTCGGACTGTCTTCTCTCTGTAGAGCCTATGCACGAGTGAATTTTAGATCACCAGTTTTGGAAAAATTGTTGTTGGAGGATGGGAAGAGGTACTTGACGTCATCGAGGAGTGACAGTGAACCCGCTGATTCCGACCACATCAACATACCTGCAGGGGAGTGCAAGCCTGAGGACCTGAGTAATTTCTGCTTGTTTTTCAATCAGATGGGAGAGAAGATCCAGCATGCTTTTTTGGCGGGTCCTACTGTTGATGAGGAAGGCCAGGAGAAGGCTCTAGTCGCGCATCAACAGAAAGACAAAAGAGAAGCGCCTCTACAGATTACAGAGACAGAGCAAGCCCTTGCCGATGCTTGTCTGCGTCGCAAAAACGACTTCACACTAGAGGGGCTAGCAAATGTCGTGCTTTTCTGTGCACGCAGGAGGCTCTTCTGGACGGAGATGGTGAAAGATAGCCTGCAGAATAGCTTTCCACGGGAAGCATCAGCGTCAACGAAGTCATCAATGGTGAAGTCAACGATGGCAAAATCCACATCGAAACAAGGTGGTACTATGACCATGACGATGGCCAGTATATGCAAATTCGTAGAAGCAGCTTCGATTATGAAACATACGGGCTTATCGTTTTGGCATGCTGTGGGGAGATCGATTATCTCAGGCTCTTTGGGTCCTGGTGGAGGGAGTTTGCGAAGCCACACGAACATCTCTCGTACCGAAGCTGTGTTTCTCCTGAAGGCACACACCCGTTGTGGGATACGTTGTGCGTCTCTATTCCGGTATTTGATCAGAGTGATCGTTCCCATTCAGGCAAGCGCAGCTCCGAGTTGTCAGCATGTTAATCTGAATAGAAATCAAACACAAACGCGGCAAGAATCTCTGCAAGGAGCACTCGACCACACTAAAAAGATGTTATCTTTCTTCGATACTATGGCTCTACTACAAGCTGCACAAACATTGCATATATCTTTGGAGAAGGACGTTTTTTCTTTGCTCCCACGATCGTTTGGGAGTAGAGAAAAAGATGCGATTGTAGTAGAAGCTATTGAAAGGTTACGAGGTGAAAAATGAAGGTCAAACTTTCTTTGCAATTGCAATCCTCGGAAGGTGCTTTTCTAAAAGTGTCAGAAGCGCGTCTTCGGCTACGCTCATCGCATCCTTCGTTTATTATTTCAAACATCCTGCAGCATCAAAAAAGGAAATTTCCGTGATTACGGAAACCCTTATTTCAATTCCTTCACATCTGTCATAGCGTTTTCTGGTGTTGTCGCAGTGTCGGTGGCTATCATGATGCCAGACCATCGGCTTCGGCATCGCAAAATTCTTGTTCAAAGAAATGAAATTGAAAAAGCGATGATGATGATGATGATGGTGATCATGAAAAAGCGTACTAAGCTGGCAGTCCTCCGTCTCAAGGACCGAGTCTGTCATTGGTAGCCGTGTCGTGTTGAAATAATCTGTTAAGTGTCTCAGAGGTATCAAATTCTCCTCTAAAACGAAACACAGGAAAAGCTGTGAATATTTCACATTTTCACTTGCTTCAAAAACATTTCGGTTCGTATTAGCATCTTTGTTACCACTTGTGCTTGTGGTTAAAGCATATTTATCACCGCATAAGGTCGTTCTGACATCAAAAACTGTTCTGTGAGGTCATGGCAATCAAGCTATTCGTATTGCTTCAATAGACTGATTCCGTAGAGGTACACTTAAGTGACTACCGTATCGTAAACAAGCGCCCGTGTGTATTGTGTCCAACAAACAACTTGTTCCAATATGATGTTCTTGAAGATACCGTTCCAGCTATTTCTGTTGCACCATAGTACAACAACATGTTGTACTATCGTCGCTGCGACGAGTCTACCTTCTGCAGATCCACCGTCGTCAGCCCGTCATTTGTCAGGATCTCCGGAACGAAAGCGTCTTAGAAAGTCGATTGACCTTCTACAAGAGATGCAAAAAGCTGCTGAACTACGTGGATTACTCTGGGAGGATGTCCAGCGTGTGGAAAAAGCCAAAGACCTGCCAGAACCGAAGAAGAGCATTGAACTTTTTCTGGCTTCGGCGCACTTAATGAGCACTACTTCGTACCTACTCCACTCGCCAGACAAAGATTTTGTGAGCGGAAAGGCTGAAGCGTTGGTCGCGGCATTGAAAAAAGACGAAGCAGACTGGTTCTCAAGAAACGAAGGAACAACCACTATTAAGGCTCAACTTTCCTTGGTCATGGGGGTTCGTTGGTCACTGAGATCGCAGAGGGGCTCTCCTTAGAGAACAGGGGAAAACAAAGGGAGAACAAGGGGAGAGGCATGGGGCATTTTTCTTTCAGAATCAGTGACCAATGAATGTCGACCTTTAACATTAGGTCGCTTCGTGATGCGCCGATGATTGGCCGAAGGGAGTCCGAGTCCGAGAACAACAGGAGCAACTCCCGTACAAACACAAGCACACATTTTGCGAAGGACCTCTTGAACTGGATGAAGTTAAGAAGGATTTTTGCAAGTAGAAGTTGGCGCTCTGATCTATAATTACTATCTTCTGAGTAGAAGAGCTGCATACCTTCTATGACCTGCTGATTTTCAAGGGCATCAACCAAAAGGAAAAGGATGGAAGATATGCAATAGTTAAACAGACCTCTTGCCAGGCATATCAATCAATCAATGAGTTCTAGTTCTAGATCTCTGTGGGGGTCAAGAATTTCTAGAGGATCGATCAAGAACTACCTGAAGTACCTCCTGCCTCTACTAATTAAGATTGTGCAAGATACGGAGGGCGCTTGGGGTAAGGCGGAATCCTTTGTACGCTGTCGCAACTTAAAAGCAATGCCTGACGAGAATGAGGACTTTGAGGATCACAACAGCAACCTGAGACGCACTCCCAGGACATTCGTTGACCGAGTAAAAGAGTACGCAGCGAGTGGACATTTCATGTCTTGGAGTTTGAAGGAGGCGATCATCGACTCGGATTTGCAAAAAATAAAAAAATTCGTGGAGTACAACTATTGCGGCCACGCACCCTTGATCACTGTGCTTGTCGCAGTCGCCGCAGGAGTTCACACGCCAAACAATGTAAACACAAACAGAAAGGTGTTGGACTACCTTCTCTCGAAGGCTGGGCCGCGTTTTTTGTGGATCAATCCGAGGTTAGATGATTGGAGTAATCCTGCTTCCCTTATCGGTGCCCACACCGCACTACTCTGGCCAAGCAAGACCATGCTCAAAGGTATGAAGATTGGATGGTGTCCGATTTCGATCGCGATTCAGTCGAAGAATCACGATGCCCTTCGACTCTTGTTGCGCGAGGATGTCTTACGAGAAGGTCTGCACGAGGCTTCTGGTGGGCTAGGCGGCGCGAGAGGAAGATTCGATCACGTCAGTAATTTCGTGTACACGAAGACAACAGCGCTCCAATTGCTAGCTGCCTCAAACGACAGGAAAGCGTTGAATATGTTCATCGAATTGAAAGAGCAGCCAGATTACAGCCGACCTTGGGTTCCTATTGAAGTTACGAGAGTCCTAGGCTTTTGGTGTTTATCACTCTTCCCTTTCTTCTACTACCTTACACGCTGCATTAATGATCGCTTGTGACATATTAATTACCGTTAGGCTTAGACTCTTAGTTTTGTCCGTCTCCGTCTTGATATTAACGGAAATTATGGCAGAAGAAGAACCAACTAAGTAAAGGGGCAACGAGCGAACACCAAAATAAACCCCAGAAGTACCACCTCTAAGAGAAGTCTTACACCGTACACTTGTCCAAGTCTCATTAGAGCCGCCGCACAGGCTGGAGCCGTTGACACATTGAGGATTTTAATGGAGACGACGTTTGCAAACGATCTCGACTTTCAGTTTAATCGTGGGAAACGCTTCCATCTGGCTGGCTATTCCGATCAATCTGATTGGTTTATAGCGAATTCCCACATTGAAAACAGAGAGCGTTCGTTGCTTTTACCCACTCCGAAGGCGGTGGAAAAGATAATCGCTTCAAACAGGGCAGACGATTTACGAAAGACGTATGGAATGAATATGCCAAGAGCTCAGCGGCGTGGCGATCATTTTTGGACCTCTCAATGGATCTCCGCGATTTCTGCAGTGATCCGTTTGGCCTGTTCACCGATGGGGACGTATTTTAAGGCCTCTTTTCTTGAGAGACATTCTTTCTTGAGAGACATTCATCTTTCGAAAGAAGATTTAATAGTTTCAATGGGGAAAAAGCGTCCTCTAGGATCTCTCTCGTCTAGGATGCATCTTTCATCTACGCATCACTAAGGCGGACTCTAATTACTCGCGAGAAAAACACGGAATGGGCCTTGATTATCCTGGTGCAGAACTTGCGGACGAGCATTCGTACAAGGCGAATACGATCTCAGTTTTGAAATTACTTCTCTACAAGGCACACAGAGGCGCTTTTTTGTTGCCTTTTCACACCTTGGATGCACTTCATGGTGATGAAACTACCAATGCGGAAGCAGTTCTGACTACGATACTGAAGTTCAGACCGGATCTGGCTAGCGCGTCGTACTATGGGATGACGCCTTTGATCGAGGTGGCGCACAACAACTCCCTTAGTGACAGTGCTTCTCTCCGACTAGCAAAGGCTATTCTCGACACCGCCTGTAGCGAGGAACGTACGAATTTTATGTTTACTCCGTTGCAGTGCAGGTGTGGTCCTATCATCCGCAAAACTCGACTTGACAGGACTGCCTTGCAAACGTCGAGGGCTTTGCAATTGGACCGAGGAACAGCAGTAGAGCGACTTCCCAAACCGCAACTCGAAGCGTTTCTACAAAAGGAAGAAGCTCATTGTGATGTTGCCGGATATTTTTGAAGGTCAAGGTCTTTTGTGTCTTGAAAAACGAAATGCGAGTTCTTGTACTATGTTGATAACGTGTACGTGTATCTATTCTTGAAGAAGAAAATTATAGAAGGAGGGCCAAATATCAGGAGGTATTGGTACAAGAACTCGGAGCCTAATCTTCAAGGTCCTCTTAACATCCGGAATGATTTCTAACGTGAAAGATTTTATGAAAAATCCTCTTTTTGAACTACTATCTGTCGTTCTTGTTTACTATGTATGGTTTTATTATTTTCACCGATGAGTTAGTCTGCGTTTCGTACTAACTCTGGATGTAGTTGATGTTCCTTGTTTCATTATGAGGTCATTGCATGATGGTCGTGTCGTGCTCGGTAGCAGCGACCCACGACCTGTTGCGTAGGATAATCTACTGAACATCAGATGAATAATATATCTTCTTCTGCTAATTAGGATTAAAAATCTCGTCTAGTCCGTTTTCCCACTCCTCTGATTCATCACAGGAGTGAGAAGATGTGCAGAGATTCTATAATTTCTTGTCGATACTAGTAGAAGTTATAGTTTTGGAGAAGCACAAAAAGGAATGTTTCTGTAGATCGGAAAAGATCTTATACCAAAGTGAGGCTTTCGCCTGTCTTTTCGATAGTTAGTTTTGATGGAGAACGAACCGCTACCACCACCACGGCGGGAAAGTACTGGCACCGCTGAGTTCCGCTTTCATTATCATCGTGTGCAACTTGCAATAAGAGAACCTATAGTAATCGTTCATAGCGAAGTCGAAGAACAAGTGGAAAATGTGTGTATTCATGCCAGACACAGGTAGTGACAACTTCACACCAGCCGCTGCAGATTATGCAATACAAGATTCTCATTCTGTTTCTACTGTTCGCTACGGTTGTTCTTGTATGCATTCTCGATCAGAGTGAGTTCATTCTGTGACCTAGTCAATCGAGGAGAGAAAGGAAATGTTCTACTGAAAAAAAACTTTTTCGTGCAGTCTTAAAACCTCCCAGCGACGTTTTAATCCTTGTTTATCAGGGAGCGAAACAAGAGCAAACAAGTACACTGTACAGGTAGAGATATAATGGCAGCAGAAAGAGACTCTGACGTTGCGATCAACGCGGTCGGTTACGTTTTCATTTTCTTGAGTTGTGCGATTTTTATGACGGGGGAAAAGACTAGAAGTAATTCAAATTTCGCACCATACTGACCATGTTGTTTTTCCGAAGCACTTCGTTCTTCAGTGAATGAAAAAACGCGACCTCCTACTCGTTGTGTAAGTAGCTTTAATGTCTTAGCTGCGCTCTACGTGCCTTGGCTATCGGTGGTTCCGAGAAATAACGAACTTGCGGTAGCAAATAGAAGCAGCGAGGATCAAGAGAAAACGAAGGATAAGGGACCTGCTTCTGATCCTATTTCACGCGAATCTGGTGTCTTCCGACTGTCTTTGCGACAACGCGCTTGGGTTGGAATCGTTGGCGCTCTCTGCGCTGGTGGTGGCAATGTTATTGCCTACCGAATCGTGCTTGCGGAACATCTAGATGGTACCATCATCGAGCGGCGTGGCGTCGGTGGTGTGATAACGACACTGCTGATTTCCCTTGCCCTATTCTTTATTTTCGGGAGTCACTGCATGCTGTTGGGCTTGGCGCAGGTCCAGGTGGGTGGTGACGATGCTAAAAATCTGAATTCACTAGCTCTTCTCGACAAGCGGACCTTTGCTAAGCGTGAGCTGTTTGCAGTTGGATTGACGCTTTTGATCGTGGTGGCGAAGTTATCGATGGGGATTGTTCATTACAAAGAAGACTGCTGCGCGTGCACAACTTGAATTTGAAAGGTATTGTAAGCAAATGAGAGAATGAAGTTCGTTGAAGAGTGCTGCCCTTTTGATAGTTCGAGAACAACTCTAATGAGGCAAACTCAGACAAACGCATTGTGTCAACGCAGCTCATTGAAGCCTCGATAGGAAAAGATGTTACATCATTGAAAGCAAGTAACTAAGGCTCTCTTTTTCAAGAGATGACTATGACTTCACACAGAACTTGCTCTGGTGCTTTCTCCACGAGCGAGTGTGGACGAAGAGGTGGCGAGCGATTTGAGTGAAGATGGAGAAAAACGTGAAAAACGAATCCTTACTGGACGACAAAAGAGGTGAGAAAATCAAAAACTAAAACTGCTACTTAGACTTGAGTATAAGAGAACTGGCCAGTGCTAGTCCTATTGAAGTAAGGGTAACTCCACATCCACTTAATTACAAAAATATGTCGTCCTCAACGGGGGGTTCATCATCCTCTTCTTCGTCCGGGGCTGTACTGGGTAAAACGAGCACATCACCCACGTCGGGTTTGGTAGATGGAGGCTCCATCTTGCCTAGCTTCGCTACCTACTGGCTCGAAATCGATGCAGGACTAGTGCATTTCTGCTTTGTTACGGATTCGAGCGCTTAGTTAAAGTTGACTTTCAAACTGCAATCACGAAAATTATAGAAGTACTACCGTCAGACTCAACATCGGGTGAAATATCATCCACTTGAGTTAACGAAATATAAGCAGAATGTCTCTTCAGCTATGTTGATCTACTCCCCTCCTCCACCACCGTCTTGCTTCCCCCCTTTCAGACTGTATCTTGATCTACTCCCCTCCTCCACCACCGTCTTGCTTCCCCCCAGCCGCAGGACCATTTCTAAGTTGCTCTGCGGATGCATGTGCGTCGTATTGTCACGAGGATCCGTCCAGGGTTTCAGTGCGCGCACACAGGGTCTACTTCTGCTAACGTATCTCTGTAATTGCGCTTTGAGGCAACTGTCAACCGCGTATTGGTGGATATGGACGTGTGTGCTGGGACAGGGATGCTTGTGTACTTATAAGTACAACTAATTAATAATATTGTATGATTTAGGTTCTACTTATAACTAAAAATTGTATTTGATTTATTAATATCGGTTCTAGTGCCCTTTTTAGTCGAACTCATATTTCGTCTTCAGAAGATCGTTGAGTGACTGAGTGAAGAAACAAATGACGATAAATGTAGCAGATTTTTTGCGAGTGATGAATGAATGAATGAGGATCTGACACATATTTCATCTTCAGGCATCCTCTTTTACCCCAACCTCCGGAAATACGGTCTTGGCGACGCAACCGAAAGAACACTAGTAGCTTCGGCACTAGCGCTGTCGGTGATGGTGGGACTAGTGCACTACGAATATGCAGATGGAGCGGACAAGATTCTTGACGGGTGGCTACCTGCAGAACTTATGGAGGAAAGACAAAGACCATATTCATAGTTGTTCGGAGGTCGTTCGTAACCCTATTCGCAACAAAAGATCATATTCATAGTCGTATCAAATCTGCATTTCGAAAGTAGTGTCATCTGCATCTTCCGCCTATTAAAAGTCCTGTCATATTAAGTACACACGTACTGCCCTCCCTTGGTATAATTTTTCCATTACGGTTTTCTCCTAGGCTTAAGTGGAGGCTACTCAAAAGAAAGTCCCCCTTTCATAGTCCATTACGGGTTACTCGGCGATGGCTCTTTCCAAGAAAGAGGGAGGCGAGCAGTAGCAAGCGCAAATCTGGAGTCTGCCTTGAGGTCGGTCGGACCTGGAACAGTGGCCTTTATTTTATGGCAGTTGAAAGAAGATCCTGTTATTAATTGTTTCATTTTTGAACTTGATTGTTGGGTCGTAATGTTCTTGTCATTTTTGAACTTGATTGTTGTCCTTACCATGAGTTTACCTCTGTGTAAGTTTTGCTTCTAATACGGCCATTTAGGGTCGGCCTTGAAGTACATGACCATGACCATCGTAATATGTTGAATGTTTAAGCGGAAGCATCTTTCTCTTTCATTGTCACTACCACGAGGAAGAGTACATGCATGTATTTTTTTATAACGTTGGAAATACATCCAACTACCTTCTCCTTCTAATACTTGTCGGTTTTAAGCGAGCCTTGGAGTCGCTCGCATTGTTACCACAGTATCGAGCCTGCTTCTTCTCCGCACTGGATTGGAGAGTTTACAGGTGCTTGCTTCTGATTCGCTCTTGTTAAGCTGCTAGGCATAGACTGAAGAGGGTGCTGCACGCACTAGATTTACTTGGTAGAATACAGGCACTATTCGTTTTGATGAACTGGAAAAAATACCCTTCCACAGTTGGACAGCAACGTTCGGAGCATACGAGTTGTACCTGTCAGCCTTTTATTTTGGCCGTTTTCACCTTCTCACGCTTGTCCAAGCCGCGTCGTTCTTCTATTTTCTCTTATGGTCTGACAACTTCTCGTGTTTTCTAGTGTGCTCTTAGTCGTGAGTCCTCCTGTTCTCTTCAACTCAATCTTCAACTTAAAGATTGATATCCTTACCATGAAAGAATTCTATTTCTACCCCTGGATATCCTGACCATTATACGACCCGTTCACCACGTTGTGTATTACACGACTGCTGGATAACCCAATACTCACAGCGCCTTGGCACCCGACTTTACATCGAAGCAGAAGCGGATGT
Organism: Amoebophrya sp. A25; assembly: GCA_905178165.1. Lineage (NCBI taxonomy): Eukaryota > Dinophyceae > Syndiniales > Amoebophryaceae > Amoebophrya > Amoebophrya sp. A25. Next base: position 292,134 of record CAJINU010000103.1, on the reverse strand, counting down.
AGTGGCTTGAAGAGTCAAAAGTAGTCAATACTCATACATCAAGGGGAACAACTTTTAACTATTATTCACAATAGATTGATATCCTGACCATGAAAGAAAGAATATTTCAGATATCATATGAATGCTCAGTTTCAGAATCCTGGCGTGCAATGGTCTGGATATCATGAATTTCTACCCCTGGATATCCTGACCATTACACGACCCGTTCACAACTGAACTGGGTATCCCATCATCTAATTCAAGCCAGCGGGGGCATCCGGGTGTCATTTTCTGCACCGCAAACGAAGGAGCTGCACACAAAAGCGTTAGATCATGCAGAGTTGTCAGAAATACGGGGTCTCATGGAGGAACCGAATGCTGGAACATACGATGTGCTGTAATCTTCATCGAGGAAGCCGATATCACGAATACATACATGACATGCGTCTGGCACCGACCAGTAGGGGATGCAGAGTCAAGCTTGTTCTCTGTGTGAATGGACGTGTCAGTGACATCTGGGATCCCGTCTACTAGTTGTACTTATTTTTTTGCATAATTGTGGTGATGGAGAAAGACGAGCCAGTTTGTGGTGCTCTGCGATGCTACCGCTGAAGGTTCAGCTTGCCGCCGACGCGTTTTGCCACACTTCATTTACGTACCTTCATAGAGGACACGACTACCCGATCTCTCTTACGCTGTTGTCTAGGTAGAGCACCTATAAATGAAACGTCGCAACCCCACGAAGCTTCGAAGCTTCAAAAACTTTTTGCTGTTTGTTAAACGTTAAGAACGTACGCTGTAGGTATACGCTCGTTAATAGAGTAGATTAATATTTCGTCCACAACATCAAAGTCGCTGACAAGAATGTTCGTTGTTCCAACAAAATTGTAGACGCAGAGAGAGAATTCGCTTCTGTCGTTATTTTGGAGGGGTCGGCTGTCGCTGGCGCTCGAGAGGTTTGCTCTAGGAATCGATATCTTCTTATTCTAGGAATCGAAGTCGCTCTAACTAAGTAGAGAAAAAGCGGCACATCGATTGAGGAAAAGAAGTTGGAGAAAGAACGTGTCCAGCAAAGAATGCGTCCAAATACCACTGATATAGATGGAATCATCGCATTAGAAAAAACCAACCTCATGCTGCAGAAATCGTGAAGAAGTCGTGAAGAAGTGTATCACCAGCCCACCAAAAGAGCTGCTCTTCAGCAAGACACAAAGGTCTAATCATGCTTCTTTCGCGCCGGGGCGCGCATAGGCCCCCACATGCGCCGAGGGTGGGGCCCGATACCGGCGGCTAACAGTTTCTACGATTAGACGATCTTCTTTCCGTGGCACGCTGAAGCGAATGCACACTGCACTGAAGTAGAATCGAAGTGAAGACGTTGGTCCTGGCATCTTCGAAGCAGCGCTCGGACGACTTACAATTAGTTTCCAACGGGCATCAACATCTTTCTTCGGCGAGGAAGATACTAGTCTTGTCTTTTGGTCAACGAGAACGAGACATCTGCATCTCGAAGATACAACTAGAAGTCTTCAACACAAAAGCAGCAAGAACAAGATGGCAGAATCAGTAGATCCAACAGAGGCTGGCTCTTCCGGTCAAGGAGGAGCCACCTCTTCTGGTGGGTCCAACAAACGACAGAAGCAACAGGGTCAAACAAATCAAGGACTCTCAGTGAATCTTCCACTGCTGAAGAAACTAAAGCTGTCAGAAGAAGCGCTTTGGTGCCTTCAAGAAGCAAAGAGGAATCCAGCTTCAGCTTCAGCGAAGAAGTTCAACAAGAAAAGCACTCATTTTGGGTCTCTAGACGCCTACGACCACAAACATGGCACTTGGGATTTCAAGTCGAACAAGGATGATTTTCATCTCGGGAAGCTGGCGGCGAGGATACAGAAGGCGCAAAGCGTGGGCAAGATGGATTTGTCGGATACAGGGCCAAAAATGGTCTTTTCGCAGGCGGCTAGTAGTCACAAAGAAGAAGTCGACGAAGAAGCATTGTGGGCAGAGATTATGACTCTTCTACTTTCTGATTGTTAAACTACAATGAATATTAATATTTGTTGCGATTATTATTCAAATGAATAATATAATGTTGCATAGCAGTAGTTGTAGTTCGTGTGGGACGATGGGCGAGATCATCCACGTACGCTCTTCTTATCTACTCTTCTAATCCCCACAAGCATCTTCTGCAGCTCCATAAAATGTACGTGGCACAGCCCACAGTAGCACCTGGAGAGACCCTAGACCCGACACTAGTGGCCGAAACTCCAGTAGGCATGTTAACGAGAGATGCGGCTATGAAGCACCTCTTTGCGGAAGGAACAGAAGTGGATATCGAAACCTTGGTGGAAGAGCAGATACAGGGAATACAAACAGGAGATGACGCTATCTCATTTTTCGCAAGGAATAGTGCGACGACGAGATTGAAGATAGTCTACTGCAACCGTATGCCGCCGAGTCCTGTGGAATTTAGACCGTACTTGTGTATATGATTTTTTTTGCAATGTTGCAGCTTTTAGAATTTCACTGGACTTGTTGTGACATCTGTAGTGATCTGCCGCATTATGAATGTGATGCCTCCAATTACACTAAACTTTAACTTATACATAGATACAGATACAACGACTTCACTTTGATTGTGTAGTTGTATCCATCTTCCACCTACTTGACGTCTTTTCAAAATAGATACGACTTGATAGCAGTACCGGAGAAGAAGGTGAACGGTGAGTATTTCACGATATCCCCGACGGGCATAGTGCATTGTCAACCCGGACAAGCCAGCGAGTATCTGAGTATACCAGAGTGGATCTCAGAGTCGCTCACTTACAACGTCTTAGCTAGTATGAACACGTTTAAAAACTATGCGGCATCGAAGATCTTCGGGACATGGAGAAAGAACGCGCGATACGACGTGTATCTGGAGAAGAGAAGACAGTTGGCGAAGAAATTGTTCTTTTAAGGCAGAAATCTGAATTTTTGGTTGCCCCTCTTATAGAAGGACGCCAGATGACTTCATGAACTACAGGGAGAGTAGTCTTTTGACATTCATCATTTTGAGGCGTGATCTAATCTGAATTGTTGGTTTAGACCCGATGTATGATGTCCTTCGTCATTCGTTCCTCTCACGACACCATCGTTGATGAGGGATGCCATGCTCTTCATCGTCACAAACCGAAATCCAACATGCATGAATCCCTTCTAATCTTCAGTGAAGCCACTATTCGCAGAGGACTTAGCCAGATGCTTCCAAGCGCGACACGAGTTGTGCTCTTCGGTGAAAGTTCTAGCCTTGTCAGATCCGAAGAGCTATCAACAGTTCTCATACTTCCAGCTCCAGGAGTTCATAGACCTGCAGAAAGTGTGCCAGATTAGTGCCGGCAAAGAGTTGGAGGCGAGACACGATCACTTCGTGTCCTTACTAGACGCACTGATTGCGAAAGTGGTAATATCTTTTTGAGACACGATCACTTCGTGTCCTTACTAGACGCACTGATTGCGAAAGTGGTAATATCTTTTTGGCTTTTTGATAGAAGTCGCCGGGTGCACCTGCTTAGCTTGTTGAGACAGAATAAATAGTTAGTTTTACTCTAGTACAACTACTTTAAGATATTATAATCAAAATGAATCTACTGATTTTGTTTTCCTTTTTTTTAGTCATAATGCAATGTTGTCCGTGCACACACAGGTTCGTGCAGCCGGTGACGGCGACGACGCTGGTGGTCTGGGCGCTCCAGACGAAGCCAAGGGCAAGTCCATCGTCCAATTGAAACTAGAGGCCAAGGAGCGGGCCAGAAGAAAGAAACTAGCAACCGCGGACCAAGCGATGATCCAAGAGTGTATTCAACTAGTGGACTACATTTTCCAGAGTTGCTCGGTGCAGATCATGATAGAAGCCGCCAGGGAGTTCTTCATGCGGGTAGAAGGAGATCCTAGACAGGCAGCCAACCGATTGTTCGCGATTTCAGTCAAATTCGGCGAAATTGCTGCAGGAGGTGCACTAGACGACCTTCATGGCATGGCGCTAGAGCCAGATGCGGAGGCCTTCATGAAAATGCTCAGTAACCTGTGGCAATCGGCTATTGCGGTTCTGACGTCTGTTCCGCAGTTCTTGATGTGCAGGCAATATGAACAGTACCTGCGACCAGACCAGCAGAGACCAGGCGCCAAAGAAAGCATGACACTGAGCATATCCGAAATCTGTGCAGAGAACGCTCTTTTCGCGGAGTACACTAGTAGTGTCGCCACACGCATCACTCAGGAAATACAGAGGGCTTCCGTCTATGCAGATGAGACATTTGAGAAACTCTATAGGCCTGTCTACGCTTTTGGCCAGCGCTGGGATGAGACGGCGTTCCTGCAGACCCATACACAAGACAATGTGGGCGATTTGGATCAGGTGAGATCAGAGCTAACCATGTAAGATCCAACTATGTCATATATAATCAGTCTCAGAGATCGAGAGCAAGAAGTTGATCTATTTCTAACTGTCACATTTCATTCTCAATTTCAGGCAATGGCCCGCATGCGGGAATTTGAAGAAGCTGTAGAGAAATGCCGAGTCACTCACAACGTCGGCTTCATCCTGATAGATGCTAGACAGCTCAAAGCCGAGTTGACGCCAATCCCAGAGAAGGCTTTAACGTGCATGAAGACTCTGCTGAAAACGATTGGTAGCTCATTGTGCAAAGAGGCTTCGCACGCTTTTGAGGGCGTTAACAAGATTCTGGACCAACGACCGGATAAGTTGTCGAACTACGCGCAATTCGTGCACAACTACACGGAAATTCACACCAACATTACGGCGGATGCCACGATCATCTAATTAGTCTGTTAGTTATGCTGGAGCGGTTTATTTTCTTTATAACGCGTAATAACAATAGTCAAATACTTGCAGGTGGGCAATAAGCTCTCAACCAACTACTCATAATTTTTGTCGCTCCGTCTTCCACATTTTTGTCTCTCCTTGTTCTCCCATTCTCCCACATTTCCACCCCCTTTCTCTAATCCCCAAGAATTCCTCCTGAAGCAGCAACAGCAGGTCGAACAGATCTACCACATGTTGCAGAAGGTGTACAAAGTCGCCATCTCGATGGAAGACCAAGTGCAGCTGGAGTCGATGCAATTGAAAGCGTCGGAGTTTGTCCAAAACAAACTCACGGACGCAAAGCAGTTCATGACCGATACCTCGAACGCCATGTTGGATGAAAACAAGGCGAAGTGTGTGGCTGTGGAAGAACAATGTCAAGCGATGCAGGAAGAGCTGGTGAAAGATCAGTTTATCTTATGGCTTGTGAATGCTTCGCTTTGGTTGCTTCGTTGCCCTTGGGTGAGTGTACTTAGCTTATAATCAATGTTGTATGGGTGAGTGTACTTAGCTTATAGTCAATGTTGTATCTACAGGTTGCACTTCTAATCTTCGACGTCGACAACGTCTACGAAGCCTCCAAGACACTGGAAGTCCTCAACGCCTTAGAAGCAATCGAGGAGAAGTTAGACTTCTGTGAGAAAAGTGCTGCTACGTATACGAATTACGAGGACCTGTTTAAACCGCCAGAGGAGGAGAAGAAAGATATCGGTATAGCTTTAGCTATTTATAGTTTTTTTGCATTGCGACCATGCTGCAGTTTACTTACTGATCCTACATCGATCTTCGTCTTACCAAACTACGTTGTACCTACACCAAGTGCTGGTGAATTTCACTTGCATCGAGATGATATATTAATTAAGGGTAGGTTAAAGGTGCTTTTCTTACCGCTTTTTATGCCTCTCCTAAGGGAGAAAGGCATAACAAGCGGGGTAAGCGAGCACCAAAAACCTACCTCTAAATTAAGTACTTAGCTTTTTCGCAGTCATCAATCTGAAGGCTAACCATCCACTGCCACACACACACAAACTAACCATGCAGATTTCGGTCTCGGCGAAGAGGATGAGGAGGAAGCGGAACTCAAGTTTGAGTTCATCCATATGGAGAGAACCCGAGAAGTCTTCAACCAGCAAATCAAGTTGTGGGAGATGGTCTCCCAATGGAACGACCTCACCAGAAAATGGCAGCACACAGACTTCACCACCCTCGACGCGGAGTTGATGAACAAACAGACTGCCCAGTGCTTCAAGGTCGCCTATGGATTGGAGAAAACCTTCGGACCTAAGAATCCGAAGGTCGTGCGAGCTGCCAGAGAGTCGATCGAGCATTGGCGAGGCAATATGGGGTCTATCATGGATCTAGGCAATCCAGCGATGCGACCGAGACACTGGGAAAAACTCTTCAAAGCGATGGGCATGAACGCTAACGTCAAGGGAATGACTATCACTCTCGGGTTTTTGGAGAAGAACGGAGTGTTTGCGGCGAATTTGAAAGAGGTGATTGGAGAAGTGAGTGCAACCGCGAGTGGAGAATTTGCGTTGGAGCAGTCGTTGGATAAAGTGATTTCGGTGTGGGCAGATTGGAATATGCCGCTCATGAACCATAGGAACCAGAAAGACTTGTATTATTCATCCTGATATTTTTATCGTTAGAGGTTGGTAAATATTAAAGCTAGAGATTGATCTTTGTCTGCTAAAGCTAGAGATTTACTTGTATCCCGTTAGCTTTCATGCACAAATCACTTCTAGACGACCAGACCGCTCAATCATTGTACTTAATCATTTCGAAATCCCCAAACTAATACCAAAACCAACTCTGTCTCAGGTGGATCCTCGGAGATGTGAACGAAATCATCGTTCAAATCGAAGACCACTGTGTGACTATCGCAACGATGATGGGGTCGAGATACATTGGGGGAATCAAGGATAAGGTCGAAATCTGGATGAAGAAAATCTACAACGCGGCAGATATCCTAGATGAATGGCTTATCATGCAACGTGCCTGGATGTATCTGGAGAACATTTTTTCCGCGGAAGATATCCAGAAACAGTTGCCGGGTATAACTTTTACGGACCTCATTTTCATCTACTTGTTTGTTGTGAAGAAAGTGATTCATGATTGACGGAGAATTCAAGAATCCAGATGAGTATGCCTTTACCTTTTGCTGCACTGACTTCAGAACTCACAACGCTTTCTTATAGGGAACAAGACAACTGTAACGAGGGAACTCCCTTTTTTGAACAAACACCCTCACTCCAACTACAGGTGAAACCACGAAGTTCAAGCAAGTGGATCGTTTCTACAGGGAGTTGTTCCGAAAAGTGAAGAGCAAGCAGTACCAAAACGCCATGGAGGCAATGAACATGCAGGGTCTCAAAGACCAGCTTGCATGGGCCAACGAAACTTTAGATGCGGTGCAGAAATCTCTCGAAGCGTACCTCGAGACCAAGCGGCAAGGCTTCCCCCGATTCTACTTCTTGTCCAATGATGAGTTATTGTCGATTTTGTCGCAAACCAGGAATCCTAGAGCGGTCCAAGAACATCTCGTCAAGGCCTTCGATAGCATCAACCATGTGATTTTCACAGAACAAAACACGATCACGGCAATGAAGGATCACGTGGGGGAATTGGTGCAGTTTGCGAAGATAGTTGAGACCACGAAGCCCGTGGAATACTGGCTCTGCGACATCGAGGCGCAGATGATCGAGGGTCTCTTAAGGCAACCCAGACAATAGCAATCTTGGCTACAACAGCAGCATCCTTGGCTACTTATTTTCCTAAAAAGGGGAAATGTAGGAACAGCATTCTTGGCTACTTGTTTTCCTACGCTAGGAATGGGAACAGCAGACGCCAAGGATGCTACCTTAATCTTGGATGCGACTGTAGTAAGTAGCTCTCTGAAGTAAGTAGCTCTAAGTCTGTACGAAAACGCCAAAGTCGCAGTAGCCGCGTACCCAGAAGACGGAACACAGCGTAGAGAATGGCTATTCGACGACTATGCGGCACAAAACGCGCTTTTCATAGATCAGATCCATTGGACCAGTGAAACAGAAAATGCGATTGTTCAGATGGAAGCCATGCCGGATAATGCGAAAAGCTTGAAACCGATGTTATGGCCGCAGTGATTGGACATTGAACAATTCTGTAGCTGAGTCTGAGTGGAGAGCGGAAATATGGTGTGAATCTTCGCAAAACGTAGGAAGTGGATCCTTCTATTGATTCCACGATGACGTATCTCTGTCATTATCTCATCCCCCCCAATTCCACCTACTTCTTCCCCTTCCTCCTCTTCTCTTCTTGCCCCTCTCTAACCCAAGAAGCCAACATCGAGTTCCATCAACGGCAGCTCGCAAACAGTGTGCAGTTGGTGCGAGAAAACCTGACAAAGTTGCAACGTACTTTGATGGGAGCACTGATTGTGTTGGATGTGCACGGCATTACAGTCCTCGAGAATTTGCACGAAGACAAGTGCTACGCTTTGAACGATTTCAACTGGTCGAAACAGCTGCGGTACTACTGGTACACCAGCGAGGACACGCCGGTTACTACGTCCATCGGCACCGAGGTCTACGACGACTGCATCTTGAAGCAGACGATTTCGTCGTACAAGTACTCCTACGAGTACTTGGGGAACACGCCACGTCTCGTGGTGACACCCTTGACGGATAAGTGCTACATCACGTTGACGGGTGCCTTGCACTTGAACTACGGTGGGGCGCCGGCAGGACCAGCAGGAACGGGAAAAACGGAAACAACAAAGGATTTGGGAAAAGCATTGGCAGTGCCCGTGATCGTCTTCAACTGCTCCGATGGTTTGGATTATTATGGCTTTTGGTCTAGGCATAATTCTTGAGAATCTTCAATCGATCATCCTACTCAAAAAAATGCATCTCTGTCTAATCTCTCAAAATTATGGGTCGCTTCTTTTCCGGATTGGCGCAGGCAGGCGCGTGGGCGTGCTTCGATGAGTTTAACCGTATTCCTGTCGAAGTCTTGTCCGTGATCGCACAACAAATGTTAACCGTTACCCAGGCTATCCGTCAACGCAAGAAGACGTTTGAGTTCTTAGGCCAGAAAATCCCACTGAACACGAGGTTTGGTGTCTTCATCACGATGAACCCGGGTTATGCTGGACGTGCCGAACTCCCCGACAACCTGAAATCCCTCTTCCGACCTGTGGCAATGATGGTGCCAGATTACGCCTTGATCGCGGAGATCATTTTGTATTCCGAAGGTTTTGGCGAAGCTAAGGGTCTATCCAAGAAGATGGTGAAGATGTACTCTCTCGCCTCCGAACAGCTGTCGAAACAGGATCACTACGATTTCGGTATGCGTGCCGTGAAATCTGTGCTGGTGATGGCTGGTCAATTGAAGCGAAAGTTCCCGGAACTGCCAGAAGACGTCACCCTGATCCGAGCTTTGCGTGATTCCAACGTTCCCAAGTTCTTGGCTCACGATTTGCCTTTGTTCATGGGAATTATCACGGATCTGTTTCCTGGCGTGGTTATTCCGAACGTCGATTACGGTGTTTTGGAGCAGGAAATCAAGGGCCAATTAGTGGAAGCCCGACTCGCAACGGTGCCATCGTTTGTCACCAAGATCATCCAACTGCTGGAAACGCAGCTCGTCCGTCACGGTGTGATGGTTGTGGGTCTGACCATGTGCGGGAAGAGCACGAATCAGGTGACGCTGTCCAAATCTCTGACCTCTCTGCGCAAAAAAGGCAACGAAGACGCCAATTACCAGTTGACCAAGGTCTTCACCTTGAACCCGAAGTCCATCACGATGAACGAATTGTACGGATCGTTCAACTTGAACACCGGTGAATGGACGGACGGTCTGATCGCGATCTTGGTGCGCGAGGCGGTTAGCGATACTAGCGAGAACAAGAAATGGGTCAACTTTGACGGTCCGGTCGATGCAATCTGGATCGAGAACATGAACACGGTGCTGGACGATAACAAGATGTTGTGTTTGTTATGACGGGAAAAAACGAGTTTCAGCATTCCCTCTGTTGTTGATCATCGTGATACTAAAAGCAAATGATACGTCTTACAAGTACAAGTACAGCCCTCTTAGAATTCATCGACCTCGTACTATCTCAGTCAAAGTCAACATCTTGTTCAACGTGGTTACCGATAGTGATGTAGCAAATGAAAATCAATGCGCTTTCTAGTCCTTGGAGGTACTAATTCATCCTTAAATCTTATGAGATTTTGACTCTCGGTCTCGTTTCTCCCCCATGCCCATCGCCTACAAATCCTCCCACCTCTAACCATCGCCAACGGTGAGCGTATCAAGCTCCCCCCAACGATGACGATGATGTTTGAGGTCAACGATTTGGCTGTCGCTTCTCCAGCTACGGTAAGTCGTTGCGGTATGGTCTACATGGAACCGGTGCATCTAGGATGGAAACCACTGATCCACGAATGGCAACTCAACTTCGCAGACTACAATCCAAAGTGGGCAAAATTGTTGGCGCCGATTATTGAGAAGGTACATTTTTTGAATAGTGTTACTAAAAACTCCTTGGTTGGAATTTTTTTCGCTGTTGGTGCTAAAAGACTCTCAACGCCCGCGAATTTTTCTTACCGACCGTCATTACCAAGTACTCAGTTCTTCTATCAACAACTCCATCTTATCTATTTCCCTGCAGTTCTCCTTATGATCCTACACACCCAACTACTTCTCACGTGCAGTTCTGCACGCATTTGATCCCGTACTACCGAGAGGAGCTGAAGGAGCCTAGTGGTTTAGACACTTTGGACAACCAGATCGTACATAGCTTCCTCAAATTCGTGACCACTTTCGTGAGTGCGAAACACGGTATCTTCTCCCAAGAGGAAGATGCTCTAGCCGACAAACCAGAGGAAACGGTGAAGCAACACGTCAAGCTCTACTGCGTTTTCGCCTGTATTTGGACCCTTGGTGGCAATTTGCACGAGAAATCAAGACAGAAGTTCCAGGACCACATGCGACCGGAATTCGAGAAATTCCTCGGTCCCGACGTCTTGCCAGCAGACAAAGACATGTACTCGATCTGCGTCGACGACGAAAACGTTGCCTTTCAATCGATTAGTGAGATTGTGTCCGAGTATTTGTACGACAGTGAGGTGCCGTTCTTCAACATCTTGGTGCCGACCGAGGAGACGACAAGTCAAAGACTCATCCTCGAAAACTTGATGCATGCGGGCTTCCATGTTCTCTTTGCCGGTGAAACGGGTGTCGGAAAGTCTGTCGGAATCCAGCAGTTCCTTAACACATGCGGCGAGTCCTACAGCTGCTGCACTTCTAACTTCTCTGCGCAGACCAGTGCGGCGAATGTGGTGGATATCTTCGAGAACTCACTGGAGAAGAAGAGGAAGAACTTGCTTGGTGCTCCGCCAGGCACGACGATGTTGATGTTCATCGACGACATCAATATGCCTATGGTGGAAGTCTACGGAGCGCAGCCGCCGATCGAGCTGCTCCGACAAGTCATGGACCAAGGCGGATTCTACGACAGGAAAAAGCTGTTCTGGAAGAACATCCAGGACACGCAGTTTATCGCGGGCTGCGGGCCGCCGGGTGGCGGTAGGAACAAGGTGACGCCCCGTTTGTTCCGGCATATCAACATGATTTGGATGCCCAGTTTGTCTTCCTCGGCAATGCAAACGATTCTCTCTAGCATCTTAGGAGGGTGGTTGGGCACGGTGAAGCCAGCCTTACGGAAATTCGCAGCACCGATTACGAAAGCAACAGTGGAGGCCTACTTCAGGATTACAGCGGACTTGTTGCCGACGCCCATAAAGTGCCACTACACGTTTAACTTGCGAGATCCAGCCAAGATGATTCAGGTTAAGGCTTGGGAGTTGCCATCTCTATGCGCGTCTCTATGTCTTCTTCAAGTAGGAAAGCCACAGATATGCGAGCTAGAGATGCCAACTTTCAACCCCTAACCAGGGAATGATGATGATCGAGACGAAAAAGGGCGGCTTTTATGAGAAAGGAAAAATCTACAAGAAGGACGAGTTCATTAGAAGACCACACCAGAAAGAACAAGAAGGACGAGTTCATTAGACCATATTTTTACAGTCACGACTTACTACAAGATGAAGATCTACTCTCTAAGAACCTCCCGAGACTTGTGTATACTAGAAGTTTTTACAGTCACGACTAACTACACGAGAAAGATCCGCTCTCGAAACTCCCGAGACTTGTGTATACTAGAAGTTTTTACAGTCACGACTTACTACAAGAGAAAGATTTACTCTCTAAGGTCCCGAAGAGCCCAAAGCGTTACTGAACCTGTGGTTGCACGAAGCCGCAAGATGTTTCCGCGACCGATTGATCAATGACCAAGACTCCGATTGGTTCAACAAGATGATCGCAACGCGGCTGAAGGCTAATGTTGAAGGTTTCGAAATGGATGCGGATGACTTCAAGGATCTAGTCTTTGGCGACTTCATGGACCGCGTGGAGAAGAAGTACATCCACATTGCCGATAACGAAAAAATGCTAGAGGTCTTCCATTAAGGGTTGGAAGTTGACCTATCGCATCTCTATGCGCATCTCTATGCGCATCTCTATGCGCATCTCTATGCGCATCTCTATGCGCATCTCTATGCGCATCTCTATGCGCATCTCTATGCGCATCTCTATGCGCATCTCTATGCGCATCTCTATGCGCATCTCTATGCGCATCTCTATGCGCATCTCTATGCGCATCTCTATGCGCATCTCTATGCGCATCTCTATGCGCATCTCTATGCGCATCTCTATGCGCATCTCTATGCGCATCTCTATGCGCATAGTTGGCATCTCTATAATCATCTAAGAGCATAGATCTAAGCGCATAGATCTAAGCGCATAGATCACTAAGAGCCTCTCTATGGCTTCTTCTTCAAGTACGTATAGGAAAGGGATACTAGATCCTATGCGAGGGAGAGACGGGAACTCCACTTTGCCTCTAATTTGGCGAATATTTGGAGGAGTACAACATCACGTTCCCAACGCAGATGAACTTAGTCTTCTTCAGCGATTGCTGCAAGCATTTGAGCAGAATGTGTCGAGTGCTGCGGCAACCGCGCGGGAACGGTTTGCTGGTGGGCGTGAGCGGTGTGGGAAGGAAAAGCATAGGCCGATTGGCCTCGTTTATGCAAGAAATTGCGCCATTCTCGATCGAAATCACGAAGTCCTACGATTTGCCGCAATTCAATGACGACATCAAATTGATGATGTTCCAGGTGGCGAAGGGACAGCCGACGATGTTCCTCTTCTCGGATACGCAGATTGTCAGGTAGAAATAGATTGCTTCATGAATACATGGGTCATGGGTCGGGTCTAAACAACGACGTGGTACAGATGAATGCTACTGTAGTCAGGGTCGGGGCTAAACAACGTGGTACAGAGGAATGCTACTGTAGTCAATCGTTATATTTATGCACTGGAGGAGCTTGCGGGGGAAGTGATTATACTAACTGGTGAGTTAACTTAGGTGAGAGAAAAGATACGCTCTCTGGAAGGTTCCTGGACGACAGTCGACAAAAAATGTCGGCTGAGGGACCAACTAGGGAGAGGGTTGGGGGCAACGGGCCCCGCGAACCCCGTCGTGTGCGGTGCGAAAAATGCACTCACGCGCGACGCCGCCGGTCGATGCAATGGCGCATCTCGGCGAAGGCGAACCACGGTTCGCGCCTCCACGGAGGCTCGGGTGCGGTCGGGTGAGAGCGTTAATGCTACACCCACGGGGCGGAGTTCACATGCAGAGCGGAGCAGAGCGGAGCGGAGCGGAGCGGGCTGCCGGCGCACGGGCCAAAGCGCTCGTGCGTAGGCCGCGGGAGGGCCAACGCGCCCTCCGGCGGTGCGGTGGGCAGGCGCGTGGCGCCCAGTGGGGGGTGCTGGGGAGCTCGTAAAAATCGAGTTCCGCCGCGCGCGCGGCGCGCCATCCCCTCGCGGGGCAAAAATCGCCGCGAGGGTTTGGCGCTTGTGGCAGCACATTTTCGTAACCTCAAGCTGAAAGCTAGCTTGGGCAGGTCTAAAAACTTTTCTTTTTCCCAAAAATCCAGGGACTTTCTGTGCGCGTATAATCGCAATCTAGAAACTAGTGACTAGTAGTGCCCCCGCACTCTGGTTTTCAGCAAAACAAAAAACAAAATGACCTCCCTGAAAAGCGTCGGAGACCTCGTCATCCACACAGGCAAAAATCCTGTGGGGAGCGAGGACGTCGACGAGAAGGGCAAAGCCCTTCTGAAACTGATCGACGGATCACTGTTTCACCCCTCCATGGCGGAGGCCATGGAGGCGCTGCAAAAGCAGCTGGAGGAGAAGACGCAGTATGAGGATAAACTCATCTTCTGCGCAAACATCCAGGACTGGATTGCAGCACTCCGACAGATGGTCGGTGAACTTCCGGAAACGGAATTCATCGACACGGTCAAAAAAGACCTGGAGGACCCGCGCTTCGTGGGGGAAGGTGGAACCCTAACCGAACAGGGCACCACCTTGATGTGGTTCCACTTGTGGTTGGGCGCATACCACGAGGAACTAACGGCCGAACCCTGGGCCTCGAAGTCTCTGATTAAAAAAGAGACTTTTGAAGCCGGCGCGAAGCTCGCCGAAAAACGAAAGTTTCGGGAGGAAAACCCGCAGCTGAACCTGGCGGAAGTCCCGGCGCAGACCGCCAAAAAGGAGGTGATAGTCCGCTACCTGATCGAGCGCACCAACAAAGAGGTGCTCAACGACTGGGACGCGAAGCCGGCCAAGACGCCGTGGACGTCGGTCCGCAAGGCGCACGAGGAGGAGGACCGAAAGCTCCTCGAAGAAGAGGAGAAGCAGCGCAAGGCGGAGCTCGAAGCCAAAAAGAAAGAGGAGGAGGACTCCGTGGACTTCGCCGACAAAAGCGAAGAGTCCTCCGAGGAGCCGCCGGAGACGGCAGCTCTGTTCAAAACGTTCGCGAAGAAGACCGCAAAGGCCATCGCAACGGCTTTGAACAGCAGCGGAGAGGACAAAATCCTCTCCTATGACGACACGCGCCCGGCTAGCGAAGGAGAAAAATTCTTCGTCTACCGACGCGTAAACGGCGTCGAGAAGAAAACAGAGGTGAAAGTCGTCTGGCCTTCCGTCTTAACTCCGGGCGAGGAAGTCGCAGACGCACAGGAGCAGTATAAAAACTGCTTCTTCACGAACGGAGAAAAAGCCTCTAAGCAGGCGAACCACGTGCTCACCGCGTTATTAAAACACGTGGAAAAGCACGGCCTCCGCTCCGTTTTCGACGTGGACGAAAACAGCGTCCTGAACACGACGGCAGGCCAACGCCTCAACCAAAAGGCGCTGGCGCTGCTCTTCGGAGCATACGCGGCCGCAGGCATCTGGGGCGAAGCCCAGGTGGGAAAAAACCAACCCAAGGTCTCAAACTGCGCCATCGCAGGCTTTAACGGAGACAACCTGCAGCGCACAAACAGCGCGTTCCAGAACCTGGTCCGGAAACAGGTCGTCGCCAGCGTCCCGGCTGACTACTGGGACAGATGCAACCTGGACCAGTGCTGGGAGACGCTGCGCCGCGTGGAAAGCGCCATCAACGGCGCCACCGACCTGCAGCCCTTCGACTTCATGACCGAGTTCAACGAGAACTTCCCAGAAATCGCCATCAAAAAAATGATGGTGTTCTTGGGATTCATGAAGGAAGGCTCCCGCAGCCTCGACGCGCTCCAGCAGAAGATGAAGCGCTGGGAGACCGGGCTGGTGAACAGATACATGTTCAACCTGCTGGCCTGGTACAACCACTTCGGTCTCCACCTCATCGACGAGGCGCGCTACACGGACGAGGAAGACGGGGGAAAAATCAAACCGCCCGTCCAAAAAGCGTTCTTCAAGGAGAACATGGAGGAAATCAAAAATGAAATGTTCTCCATGCGAGACGCCGAGGCGAGCTTAGGCAAGCCGAGAAGCGAACGTGTGACAGTCACACTGCGCTCTCGTAGCCACAGCCGCCGCCGCAGCGAATCGCGAGAGCGATCGGCGAGCGAAGGCCCGCAAAACCCGTTCGGCAGCGACGCCGACAGCGGCGGGGACGACGACACGGGCACAACCATGCCGAGCGACACTTGGTTGGAGAGTTTGGATCTGGAAAAAACAGATTTCAACCCGGCCATGGACCCAGTCCACAACCGCCGCCTCGACAAACGTGTCGACGTGGTGCTAGCCGAGCGCCGAAACGCGAAGGGAGGAACACGCACCACATACTACGTGTACTTCCCTCAAACCGGCTTAGTGGAGCCGTCCGCATTGAAGTCCCTGAAAAATATGGGACTCATGCTTCCGCCGGCGGTATGCCACTGGTTCCACGCGCACAAAGCGCATGCGGTGCAGTCAGGCTGTCGCAACGACGCTCAACACCTGGAATGCACACACCACCACCTCATCGACCGCAACCGTCCTCCCCCAGACATCACTATCGCCAAGAGAACGTGGGCAGAAGTGATCCGCTCGCAAAAAGAGCTGGCCGAAGTCCTCTTCTCGGCCCGGTTGGCAGGGCGAAACATCAACCAGCAGCCAACCGGCACAGCGGCAAAACGAGCGGCAGCGAAGGACAAGGAAGCAATCCGCCACCCGAAAGACTTCGTAAAACCGAAAGTCCAGCCGATGAAGGCGATGAAGGCCAAAAACGGCCGAACACGCCGCCAACCGAAAGGACCCCAGCGAAGCGACGCAAACGCGGTTCCGCTGGGACAACGGCATCGCAACGACAGTCGCGAAAAAGACAATCGTGGCCGCAACAAATCGAAGCGATCGAACGAGCGCAAAAACAGCCGCTCACGCGATCGACGCCGATAAATCGAGAGTGATGGAGGGAAAAATCCTCTTGGGGAGAGACGTGAAGGAGCACGTTGGGAGCAAACGCTCCCTCGCGGTGTGGTGGAAGGAGCCACGCACAAGCTAGAACGCGACTAGCTGGAAGAAAAAGGCTACCGGCCTCGAGGACAACAAATCCTCGAAAAACAGAATGCAAAAGCATTCGCCATAAGCCCTCTGGTC
This sequence comes from Amoebophrya sp. A25, assembly GCA_905178165.1. Taxonomy (NCBI): domain Eukaryota; class Dinophyceae; order Syndiniales; family Amoebophryaceae; genus Amoebophrya; species Amoebophrya sp. A25. The sequence goes on along the minus strand of CAJINU010000103.1, from coordinate 275,279 downwards.
AAATTACCAGGGGCACCGGACCATTATTAAGTTAGTGGCGGAACAATAAATTCGTCCTTTTTGACAGAGTAAAAAACACTCTAGTTGAGAGGGAGGAAACAAATCAAACCACCAGTGACGACTGGTGGCCGAAAGGGAAAACGCGGCGGCGGCGGCGCAGTGTTCGAGGGAGTGACGTGTTACATCTCGTCAAGCTAAAAAGAGGGAAAACAGAGTGGGAAGGAGTTACGAGTAAGTAAAGAAGCTAGGCTGGGGAGACCACTTCATGAGATACGGCAGGAGGCCAAGATCCATGGTGGAGGTTCGCCTAAGCAGCCGCACGAACCAGCCTAGACAAAAAAGTAAGTAAGGACGAGAGAACAAACTAACTAAATAAAAACTAAAAAGAACGTTAGAGGGAACAACAGCGAGAGATAAATAAAAAAGTAACATTAAATAAATGTCGAAGCGGGCGGACGCACTGCGCAAAGCTGTCGATCTAAACGACGACGAGCTGCGCGCCATGGGAGAAGCCGACTCCACGACTAGAAACAAAAAGTCGCGAGTCGCCTTCTTCCTCGACTGGCTAGCGGCCAAGGGTGAAAAGCTACCCGTGAGGCCGGAGGCGGTGCAAAGATTCGCCGCCTTCCTAGTGTTCAATGAATACACCTCAGTCGCGCAGTACACATCCAGCATCATTTTCCCTTCCCCCTGGGTATCCCCCCGGGCCCGCTCCTGGGTGTGAGTGGGCGCGCCACGGTAATCCCCGGGCGTGCGGTCAAGGTTGGAGTGATATACCAGTGGCTTCACTCCGTAAAACTGCCACCCCTCACCCGCAAGTAGTTAACCCCCCAGTAGTTCCCAGTAGTGCCGCTTCCATCATCCACCCTCGGCCGCTCCTTTGGCTGGTGCGAGACCGGCTCCCGCTGGTTCTGTGCCTCGCCCTGAGGTATCAGTCTTTCCCTCTCCCTTTTTGACGTCGGGCATCCCACCTTGCTCACCACCGGCTGACGTCATAGCACTCCCACAGGGCCCCTTCTTTGGCGCTCTGCCCGCTGAACTAACTTTGTTTCCTCCTGTCCTTCGTACGAGCAGCAAGCCAGCGGGGGCACTCTTGTCATGCCGACGTGCTCTCTTCCTGGTCCGGTAGTCTCTGGTGGATGGTGACAGACTGGGTGGGTAGATAGCATGCTTCCTGCTGGCGTCCTGAGTGCGCGTGATCGTCTACGGGATGATCTTTCACTCTGGCGCTAGCTTACACAGGACGCATCGTTGACATTTGGTCATCGACTTCCCCGCCTGGTATCCTGAGCATATGGCGCGCAGCGTTGGTCGCCCAGCCAGCATCCAGAGAGCGCGGTGATTGTCTTTGGGGCGATCTTTCTCTCTGATGCTAGCTCTGGGGGCGGGGCGACCGCATCATAATTAAGGACTCTAGCTTGCATCCAGAGGGTAAGGTGATCGTCTTCGGGATGATCTATCTCTCTGATGCTGGCTCCTGGCGCGCTCTGGATAGCGCTGGGCTAAGGTGTATCTATTCGCAAGCTCGCGGTGCAAGTTTCTTGCCCTTCAGTATGGCGCGCTCTCGCCTAGGATGAGAGTGAAGCTGGCCTTAAACTTGCAGCAGTGGCGCGCTTGCGACGATATGGCGGCGGCGGCCCTCATTCTCTGGCTGGTATCCAGAGGGCGCGGCGGTTGTCTTTGGGGCGATCTTTCCCTCTGGTGCTTGCTCGGCGGGTGTGGTGGCCACATCATAACTAAGGATTCTAGCTTGCATCCAGAGGGTAAGGCGATCGTCTTCGGGATGGTCTATCTCTCTGGTGCTAGCTCCCGGCGCTCTCCGGCTTGCGCTGGGTTAAGGTGTAACTGTTTCAGGGAGTAGTGGAACAAGGGGGTAGAACAAGTTCGGCCTCTTCTCTTTAGTGTCTTCTCTCGGTGGCAGTTGTCCCTTTTCTAGCTTTCCCCGGTGGTGGCTCTTTCCCTCCCTCTCACCCCTGTTTCCCCTTCAGGCTTCTATGGCCGTTCCTTTCTACGTCTCTAGGTAGGCCCCCTAGAGTCTTTCCCTCGTTGCTTCTTCTTCGCGGAGTTTCTTGCACACTCCTTCCTTCTCAGCTCCTTGCGGATTTTGGTGTTGCCGCGTGCCTGCCTGTCTCCGTGCGTGGGGGATCTGGTCCCTCGGAGCGTTGGTCAGCCTTGGTAGTGTCTGTGAAGTTGGCCTCCCTTCGTCATCTCACGTGATCGCTACTGCTCGAGGCAGTGCCGTCTTCCTTTCAGGCTGGTTGATGGGCTTCCCTTCCCCCTACCTTCCCCTCCCCTCGGAGTGTTGGCCAGCCTTGGTAGTGTCCGTGAAGTTGGCCTTCCTTTGTCATCTCACGTGATCGCTACTGCTCTAGGTAGTGCTGTCTTCCTTTCAGGCTGGTTGACAGGCTTCCCTTCCCCCTACCTTCCCCTCCCCTCGGAGTGTTGGTCAGCCTTGGTAGTGTCCGTGAAGTTGGCCTCCCTTCGTCATCTCACGTGATCGCTACTGCTCTAGGCAGTGCTGTCTTCCTTTCAGGCTGGTTGACAGGCTTCCCTTCCCCCTACCTTCCCCTCCTCTTCTTGTTGGCGAATGAAAAAGGAAAAGAGAAAAAGTAGGCAACTCACCTTGTGCGCTCCCTTGCCCGGGTTCAGGGCGTGGATCCCCTACTCTTTGAGTGTGTTGCGTCTCCGACGTGGCAGTGTCGCGAGGGGGACCTCGGGCCTGTTGCTTTCGGTTCTCAACATAGTGGGTGAAGCACTACGTCCATCCAGCATCATCATGTGGCTGGTAGAACCTCCAACCGCGGATGGCCCGCAGCGGCTAGTCGAAAGCCCCGCCATTCTCCGAAACATCGGGGACGTGGAAAAGGCAATTGAACGAACAATCCAAGACCACAACCCGAGGAAAGCAAAGCCTTTCCTACCGGGTACGAAGCTCGAGGCGCTAAAGGCAAAA